>VZTT01054094.1:48820-60687 GCA_013400855.1 Buphagus erythrorhynchus
GCTGCACCGCCGCGTCCCGGGGGCGGGGGCTGTCCCCGGTGGGCGGGCGCTCGGGGGAGCGGGCGGCCGGGCCCGCTGGGCGCTGCGAGCGGGGCACCGCGCTGGCTTCCTCCTCCTCCTCCGCAAACAGGGCTCCGGGGGGCGGGCCGGGCCGACCTGGGCGGCGGGGAAGCTGAAGTGTGGCTGCCGCGCCTCTTCGGTGGAGGTGCTGTGTGCTGCGGGAGAACTTCCTCGCGAATACTTATTTGTGCCGTTAAAAATTCTCTTCGCAGAAGGAGGGCAAACAGCCACGAAAAACCACGTCTGTGCTTTTTCTCTGTATGTCTCTGTTGAATTTGCTTCTGCGTGGGGAAATGTTCCGTTAGGTATGGGTTGTGAATTAATGGATGTGATTCGTTTTCACATGGTAAATTTTTTTTAAGAAAAGAATTTCAGATAAAACTTCCTAAGGTTTTTTTGTTTGTTTGTTTGTTTTTTTATTTGCAACTGAAGTCTAATAAGAACCTGATTGTGGCATTGTCTTCAGATTTCTCACTTCTGCAGTCAGTGACAGGTGAGAAAATAACAGCTTTCTTTGGTCATTTGTAAATCGTTTTATGCTAATTATTGTTGACTGTATTCCTTTTGGTTGCTGGACAGAAGGAAACTTAATTGGGAAGACTGTAATGGCTATTAACAGTTTTGAGTGTGATTTTACACTTGAGATTATTTACTTCATGATCAGTATTTCTGACTTCTTAGCCATGTAAAGCTTACTAATTTATTATCTACTTCTTCATTTGCTCTACTGTTAGTTAAATGTAATGTGTATGTAACTAGGTGAGAGAAAAGTATTTCTGAAGTTTCTATTCTGTGGAAAATCAGTATTGACAGAAGACGATAGAGAGATTCTGTGCGCACTTCAAGGTGTTTTGGATCAGTTACACGGATTAACTTTCTTTTCCTTCCCTGCATTTCAGTCTTCATAACTGATATGGTGCTATTACAGTAGTGATGTTCTTTGGCTGTGCCCATTTTTCTTCCCTTTTTAGGGTCTGTGGCAGTAATTTGAGGATTCAGTAGGAAAACAGTAGCCACTACTGTCTTCTGCTTGATGAGAATGCATCCTGAGTGACTTACATGGTGTAAGTCTAGACTTTTGAATTAAACAACTTCAGTATTATTGTATGAAATAATGGGGATTTTAAAGCAATGGTGTACTTTCCAGAGAAGCCTAAATTTGACCTATTTACAGATTTTCATTTTTTGCAAGTGCCAACAACAGCAACATTGGGAAGGAGTATTTGCTGCTGGGAGGGAAAGTTGTAATGAGCAAGAAGTACATGGAATGCAGAAAATGGTCCAACATCCTTGTTGGTTGAATCAGACTGACTGGAACTGCAGAATGGAAAACGAAAGAAGGCTGCTACTGCTTTTTACTTGTAGCTGTTCAAAATGATGATTAGGCTAATGAAAAGTTGAAATCACTGTAGAATAACCATTTCCAAATTATGTGGTGGTAATGTTGTGCATGACCACAGAATAGTACTAAAGTGAATGTTACTGCCATATTGTACTAGTAGTGGCATAATCTTCCTGAAGTTAGGAGAAAAGCAGTTGGAGAATGAGGTTGTTGCTTTGCCATTGGTCTCCTTTTATCTCAGTTTTGGGGCATTTTTACAGTATGACCTTATGTAAACAAAAAGTTAAGTGGCAATGTTTGCAGTTACAAGAAATAAACTGAGATCTCATCTGAAAAAGCCTTAGAAGGGAAATAAACAAAATTCAGAAATGTAGTAGTATTAAACAGAGACAGTAATTAAATGGCGTTCATTATGAATAGAAGAGTATCAAAAGTTACAAAGCTTGCAATTAAAAAGCAGATAATTTGTAACTAATTAAAGTTAACTTTTTTAACTAATTAAAAAGCAGAACTGACCATGCAATAGTAAAACAAGTATTAGTTCTAAAAATGTTGTTCAAAAAAAAAACAACGGGAAGAAGGCAACCAAAATCTAGTGGCTTTTTTTAGCAAAGTAATTGGTACTTTTAAGGAGGAGGTTGAACTAGATGACCTCCTGCGGTGCCTTTCAACCCAAATTATCCAGTCCTAGTGCTCCTGTTCTGTTACAGGCTAGCATTTTTGTTGTAACACACCTGCTGCTTTTTACCTAGGCTTGCCTGCAAATGTTATCACTGTGATTAGGCAAGTACACAGTTATATTTTTTCGTTTGACTTAATAGAGCTGCTGTTTAAAAGCCTCTAACCCTGGCCCTGCAGTGCTTTTAGTGAGTTCTTTACATATTCATATTTCCCATGGGGTTCTCAGCATGAGCCCAGTAAGATGACTAATATGAGTAATACTAGCATGATTTGAGTCAACATTTGAGCTCATGCTTACGTTTGTATTTTTTTAACTTGTTTCAGTTGCAATTTCTTTATCAAAAGATGAATGAAGAGCTTTCTTGAATTTCTGTATATGAGATTTTCAAAATTATTCTGTAAGATAGATCCGTCTTTATGCAGATGTGAAAAACAGTACAAAAATATGAATATACAATGAAGCTTCTTTGTAGTAGTTCTGCTGAAGGAACTGTAATCCAGTTTTATTTGCCACATACAAATAGATGCTTTCTGCTGCATTCTTTGCTAATCTAGAGAGTAGATTGTATGCCTCACTTAAATTGGTTGTGTGCATCTCAGTACAGTGACAGCTACTAGGTACAAGTGTAAGGTAGATTGTGACTGTCAGTTGCAACCAGGAAGATGCTCAAAGAAAAAGGATGATGCCTCTCAAAATGTCAAGCTCTGTGGGTTATGCAATACTGGATGCAGAGAGGTTTGGTTCACATGGACAATAATAACCTCCTTGTATTATGTAGAATGACTTGCCTAGAGGGTAACTCCCCATCTAATTTTGATTACTGTTTCACACAGTCAAAGCTGAATCTTTAAATCTGATTTGTAGGAAAAAAAAAAAGAAGAGTCCAATCTGGTGCAGGCAACTATTGATTTAAAATCAATAGAAACATTGTCTTTTTCTGAGGTGAGTTGTCTCTGTATCTGTCTTTGACAATGACTTCCACAATAGTATTACATGGTTCCTCTTGTTGTTAGTAGATTGCTTTTTAATCACAATCCTTTTATTAGGAAGGGAGGCGTTAGCTCTTGGTACTTTGGTTTTCTGTCTTGGTTTTCGTTTGGTTTTATGTGATGGTTTTTTTGCAGAGGTGGGGGAAGCGAGGGGTATATGTGTGTATTTTCTTTTTTCTTAAAATCTTAGTATTGTTCATAGCTCATACAAATCTATTAACTGAATCTCTTTTTCTGTGGTTTTTGTGATGTCACGAAATACAGTATTCCAAGTGAACTGAGAATGATTTCAATACCTTTCCCCTTTTCATCAGAACACCTTTTCTTGTCTTGTCAACAAACAGATTCTGTTGAGCTGTACATCCTGTGAGTGGTTGCTTTGTTTATCTGCTTACATTTGGCTTAAAATGTAATGTCACGTGGTAATAACTGCAAGTTATTCTTTCAGGGGCTTATTATTTTATGTTTGTTGACATCAGATGTTATCTGTCTCCTTCTTTTTTTTTTTTGTTTGGCTAGCTCTCAGTTTTGATCCTGCTCAAGTCTCATGTAAGTTGGTTATCACCAAAGTTGTTTTTAGGCTAGGACTTTGAAAGTGCTTATATGCTTGCAAAAATATGTATGGTGTGGTATTTCTTGCTCTGCATGCAGCCCCATGTGGGATCTTTTCTGATATTTACTCAAGTTCTTGATCTATGTGTTGTTCATGGTGTAAGGTTTTTTATCAACAGTTCAGTGGAGCTGATTTAGCTGGTATTACCTTTATTGTTCTGCTTATGTGCTTGAGCAGATGCAGTAGACTTCAAGACTTAAGAAACTGTTTTACAGATGTTTTAAGTAAATGGATTTATTATACATGTTCAAAGAGTTGTGATTAAAGTTATTTGCATGTGTAATTAAAAATTTAAAAATGCTTCTTTAATGTGACTGCATTGATCTCAAGGATTTATTTTTTGTTGTATTTAGTGAGACTAACTATCAAATTGGTTTAAGTAAGTTTTTAGACCTTTTTTGCACAGTTTATATCACCCTATTCACCAGAAACAATGCAAGAATTTTGAGGGTTTTATTGATGGGTGGATAATATCTTAAATGAATAGTGTTTGTATACCTGTCTAGTGTGCTTTAAATGAGTATTTTCCATCTTTGACATCCATTAGTCTTGTTTGACTACAATAATTTCATAGTTATGATGAAAATGTTCATCAATATTCAGTGTTCATCAATAACACTGGCTATAGCTTGGGTTTCTAGTACTGCCAGGTATTTCTAAAGTAAGAAGCCCTTTGCCTTTTAAATATCCAGTCTTGATACATAAATATACAGTACATTTGGTACCTGTATTTATCAAACAGTTTTTAGAGGCCTCAGTTATTCAAATGCATTTAGATTGGGAGGCCTTTTAATTTCAGCATGAAATTATGGGATTACTTGTATGGATTCAGTTACAGAGATGTGGCTGCAGGTGGTGTTTGTTATGTTTTAGGTAAATTTGGCTGGGACACTAATGCAAGAGCATTTGAGGACAAAGACAATTAGAAAACAAACATCAATACCTAATGAAAGAGGGGTTTATAAACCATAGAGAGGGAATTATAAACCATGAAGTCACAGATCTAAGAATAAGGTGGAGGTGTAGTTTCACAATGGGTATTAACTGTTCTCTTAACCTTTCTTTGTTCTCAAGACTTTTCTTTCCTTAGCCTCTCACAAACACTGGAATTTGCTGCTCCCTCGCTTGTGTAAACACAACAGCTTCTTGTAGGGCTATGCTGTAAACTGTATCACAAGTCACCTAAGTTAAAATTAATTTTTTGTTTCATTTGGAACAAGTGGCACGAGGGGAAGGGAACGGACAGGATAACTTCTTAAGCTGGTTTGCAATGTCAGAGAAAATGTTGTGTAATCACATCCTGGATAACCCCAAAGATGGACTGAGCTACAAAAGACATGTTGGGTTCCCAGTGGAATTGGAGGGCACTGGATTGCACAAGACCCAAATCCTCAGCTGTGGGCAGTAAGGCATGTGTCAATCCAACAGCTGGCTCCCAAAAGACAGACTTTGGAACTACGCTAACAACTGTGTAAATAGGTGCATGGTTATCTTTTAATTGCCATATACCTACGTCTTAATAAACCTTTGTAACTATGCTCTGTCAGGGAGCTTGAGAAAATATACTTCTGGTTGCTTTTCTCTCAACCTGGTTTCTTCAGTTAAAGGTGATTTCAAGGTCATTGGCTAACATTAGGGCATTCTATTCCTATGTGTCTTCCCTAAATTTGGAGCCTAGCACACTAAAACCGTGGTTTGGACATTGAAAGGTTGATGGATGTGTACTGAATTTCAGTGAGTATTTCATAAGCATTCTTGCAGAAGCTGGGGATAAGCATGTTTGAGTTAAGTTTGTGATAACAAGAATGCAGAACTTAGTAAAACATACAGGTGCTATGCAAAGTGGATGTGAAAATGCCCTGGAGTCTTCACTTTTCATTGTTATGCATTGACCTAAAAGCAGTGTGATGAAATAGATGTGCATCAAAGTGGAGAATAAATAAACCGAGGGATTTATTTGGCTGAGTTTTAATGAGATTGCACCAGTATCACTGAGAAACAAATGAATTTAAGCTATATTTGCAATATAGTTGCATGTGCAATTGTAACACACATGGATGTACCTAAACTTGTTCATATTTCAGCAGCTGGAAACCACAGCAGCTTAAACCATAAAGGACACTGAAAGTTTCACATGAACTTTGCTACCCAAGCTGGTTCATATGTATTAACAGAGTATAGAAGGATATCTTTAGACTGCAGCACCCTTAAGCCATGCCATAATTTTCTTGAGCTTTGATATTTTTTCCAAGTTTCTTTCCAAAGAGCTCTGCCATGTGCTGAGATTACTATTTTATTGTCCTGGCTTCAGCCAAGATAGAGTTAATTTTTCTGCAGTAGCTGCAAGAGGGTGGAGCCCAGAGCCATGTGGCAGTCTCTAGGTTGTTGTTCTATACCATGCACTTCATCCTGTGGGAACTAGGGTGATCTCACTTCTGGAAAGAAGGGTGTTGCTTCGGGTCATGAAGTGTGGTGGGCAGAGGGAACCTGGGGCCTTTGGGGAGCGTTTTGCATGTAAATCACTCTCTTTTGTACGCTTTTATTATTAATACTCTTGCTGTTACTGTCCATTTTCTTATCTCATTGCTACTTCCAGTAAATTGTTCTTATGTCAACCTGCAATCTCTGCCTTTTGTTTCTTTCACTGGAGCAGGAACATGGAGGGAGCAGCCAGGGTTTCTTTTTAGTGGGAGGACCAAATTGGGAATACCATTTGTAAATACCACGATACTTATCAATAATTCTGCCAGTGAACCCACAAAGCTGAATTTTAAATTCACTTTGGAATGCAAAAATGTTTTCACTTTGCTTTTTGGAAAAGAGTATAGTATTTGCCAGTTTTTATGGTGATTTGGTGAGTTTTGACACAATTTTTTCTAGCTCTGGAACCTGAGGCAAAAGTTTTTGGGTAGGTTGATAATACATCGTGTCTCTTTTTGTAGTTTAAGTTGTTATGCTGTGATGTGATTGTGCAGTTGTTATGAATGTGCAGGGTAGTGAAATAATATATTTTAGTCAGACTTTTTAGAAGGCTATTTGAAGTTTGTCATGGTTTGTTATTACAGCACATTAACCGCATGCCATAATATGCTAGAAGGCACTGACTGACTGGTTTCTTATACTTGCAGTAGTCTTGTGGAGTGCTCAACTAAATTCTATGAAAGGCCTTTGAGCAGCTTTATATTTAGATTTTTTGAAACCATTTATGGAAATACAGAAAAGCATTAGTTTTGAACAGCATGTAGGGCACTTGGTGCTTTGTGTTAATGTGTCAAACTACTTTGTTCCCTCTCTGACATCTGTAGTATGTCTTGGATAAGAAACTCAGTACTATTTTGAGTTGATGCAATGTAGCTGAACTGTTTCTAAGTGAGAGTACCTAAGAGGAAGTCACCTTGAGTGCCCTTTATCATGCAGTTAATGGATTAAATACCTGTGAAGCCAGGAAAAGTGATAGTCCCCTTTCATACTCAGGGGATGCACAGAATGAAAACAAGACCATATCATCCCTGATCTTCAGTGAACAGGCAGCTAATAGATATGAAAAGGATTTCTTTAAATTCTTGTTTGTTTTTAAAGAAAACTGGAGGTTATAGTTACAATCCTGCTAAGGCCTAAATTTAGTCAAATAATATAACTTTTAATTAAATACAGATATTGTATGTATAGAACCACAGAATAATTTAGTGAAGAGGGGACCTCAGTTGGTTTCTGTTTCAAAGTTCTGCATAAAGCAGGGTCAGTAGGGAGGTCATAACAGGCATGAAAGCTGTATCCAGGCAGGTCATAAAAATCTTCAAGGATGGAGACAACGCATCCACTGCTGGGCCATAGTCTGAATGTCAAACTTTCTCTTTATATCTCTGAACATTTTGTGTTTCAACTTGCTCCTGTCTCTTGTCCTGTGGATGGAGGACAAGAGCTTGGCTCCATCTTCTGAATTTCTTCCATGCTGGTACTGGGGACTGCTTATAGGCTCCCCCAGTCTCCTCCAGATGGAATAGACCCTCCTGGATAGACCTTCTGTCCTCATAGAGTCTGTGCTACAGCCTCTGCCTGTGTTGGTGGCCTCTGCTGGGAACTTGTTCCTGTTTGCCAGTGTTTTCTTCTGTGTTAGGGCAGTGGAATAGGACCTAGACTCAGAAAATTAAATTCAGCTAAGATCTGGATATTGGCAGATTTCTAAATAAAAGCTGGGACAGTAGGTGGCCAGAGACTTTCCAACAACCAAACTGGGAATATAGTTGTCCCCCAGTTTGTGTAAAAATAACCATACGATGATGAACCATGATTGCTTTAAATCCTTGAAGGATACTGTGACCAGAAACAGGCTGTTCAGCTCATGCAATTGACTGAGCTTTCATTCTTTAATAAACTGCACAGTTTGAAAAATATTATATGTTTTGATAAATTTATTTGGTTATGTAACATTTCTTTATAAGTACTGTATTTGATAATGTCAACTGTAGTTTTTTTCAAGAGTTTCCTATGTTTTTCTTACATTTCAGTTTTAGAAATGCAGTATGCCAACAGTAAGTTAAAAATTATTATAGTTGAAAATTATAGCCATTGTGCTTTTTGGCATAATGTAATTAACTAAAATTCAAAGTCTAGATTGAACTCATTAAGTTCCATCTCTTCTTACATAAAAATGCACCATAATGTGTCTTGTTTAATTAAAAACATTAGTGCAGAGAGCTATTTGGCTCCTTGAATGATTAAATATGTGGAACAAACAGTTTAAAAAATAAACATGCAACGTAAGTGGTTTATATTAAATGTTCTCTTTAATTTCCATCATAACTACTTAATTATACATTATATGCATATAACACATGCATTCCTATTTGGGAGTTTGTGGATTTGTGTTTTTTTTTTTTTTTNTTTTGTTGTTTTTGTTTGTTGTTGTTTGTTTTGTTATTTTTTTGGGTTTTTTGTTTTGTTTGGTTTGGTTTTTTGTTTGGTTTTTTTGTTGGTTTTTGTTTTTTGTTTGTTTTTGCTTTTGGTTTGGTTTGTTTTGTTTTGTTTTTGTTTGTTTTTGTTTTGTTTTGGTTTGGTTTTTTTCTTTTAATTTTCTCTTTGAGTCTCTAAGATTCATGGACTGTTAAACCAGCTGGAACTTTTGCAGTGTTATGGTCTTTTGTTTTTGTCAGGTCGTTAAACTTCAACCTATTGAAACCAATACATTCTGATTTGCTGGAATGAATGTCTTCTAGAACTGATTACAAGGGTGTGCCGGTGCAATTTGGTTCTTTCATCAAGCTGGATTCCTGAGTGCAAGTTCACAAGTCAGGTTTTAGTATTTGCCTTTCTTAACAGCTTCTATGTGATCTCATTGCATACTAATAAAGTTAATTGTGAAATGTAGATTTCTTCCCTTAAGGAACATAAATATATCGTGGATCAGTATGCCATTTTTTTGCATCACTTAATGACCTCTACATTTTTAATAGATATTTATTAAACAAATAGGTTTAATAAGAGCTTGTACTATTGGTATTATTTGTGCCTAAAATTCTTCAATTTCTTACTAAGGTTTGCTCTTGTACTTGAAGAGCTAAGTATATATGTAATGTTAGAACACTTGCCTTCTGTTTCCACTTCTTTATGGCTTATATTGCTTCTTAAAGTTCATGTTCCTGACTCTTTTCTTATTATAATGACCTAAATTATTAGCCTGCTTTCTTGATTATAAAATATTAAGAGGACAGAAGAGATTTTTAAGAAATCCACTGTTAAGCAAAATAACATCTTAATTACTTCCCCTGTTAGGCAGAGGTATATGTTCAGAGGCAGTAAACATGCATGAATTATCACTATGGTGTTATTGGTTGAAACAGTGTTTTTGCTTATTGCTGGTTAAGAGGAAAATCTAGTTTCTCGTCTAACAGTTAGTTGTTCATAATACATTACAGTGATTCTAGAATACTTACCTGTTGTTTGGTACAGTATCTTTCTCATCTAGACATAACTTCCAGTTACTCACTGAGCCTTTAGAGGAGGAAAGTAAACAAACAAAACTGCTGCACATCAATTTGCTGTCAGGAAAGTAAGATGTTAAATCACTGTCACTGATGACACTTACATGAGAGGAAACAGAAACAAAGTGAAGAAAGTATTAAAGCCTTTCTGGCAAAAACACAAGATGCAGCAAGAAGGTTAAATGGGCTTGTAGATTCATTGGTAAGCTTACACAGCAGGTGGTAGGGAAAAAAAGTTTGTTTAAATTGTTAATTTTAACTTTCTAATATGGATGATACTGCACCACAGACAAGATAACTATTTTGAACTTACAAATAGAAGAAGACAATGTTAGTTAAAGACACTGGGATATGATATATATAGAAAATATATGAGGCTATAAGCATAATATAACTTACTGTTTNCTTACTGTTTCTAAATAGTTATATTTCTAGTGTTATTAGAAAAGGAATTTTCCTCTTTTATCACAATAGCAAAAATACATCTGCATTCCTTTCTTGGAGTAGTGGAGCATGAGGTGAATTTACAGGCAGAAGTGGGAACTCAATAGGATTCTGGGAATAATATGGGCTTAAAGTAAGGAGAGAGCAAGAATGTAAACAGCTTTGTCTTATCATCCCTCAAGACGCCTCTCTGTTCATTACCTTACTATGTCTTTACTCTTCTTTTTCAGAACTTTTCTCTCACGTTCATCTGTATCTCTCCCGTTGAGGCTGTGTTTCTTTCTTACATTTCTTCTTCTGGTCCCACTAATAAAACAGCCATTAGCTATTCTGCTCTGAATCAAGTAGGTTTTAAGACTGCTTTCTGATCTTGACAGTAATCAATGTCTGACCTACTTGGAATCAAACTTCATGGCCCAAATCTAGCCAAGTGTTCTGTCTTTCATTTCACATTACTGAAACAACTTCCTATCTTTCTGGATATGTTGTCCTCAGATTTACTCTAGCCAACTCCCAGTCAAGTTTTGAGTGCCTCTGGAGAGAAAATGGGAAGAAAATAAGATAACCAAAAAGCACTTTACAGCACATTAAATATTATTAGATTTGAAAGCTGGGCTAAGCTATATTAAAATTTTCTGTGGGGTCAGAAAATTGATTTTCAGTTGGAGGAGAACTGTTGCTGGTTTTGAAGAAGAAATTAGTTTTGATTTGTTAGTGGAAAAAACAAATTGCTTGTGAAAAGCAGATTGTGAAAAGACTCAGTTCTGTAAGCCTCAGTGGGTAAGAGTATGGTATTTTGATTAAAATTTCTTTTGAAGTGTGAGGAAGGAGAAGTATCGATATTTTGTCTGGAAGAAAAACAGAAACTGGCAGGTTGCTTGGTAGTAGATGAGAACTGATATTTAGTCTGAATACAAGGATGATGGTAGAAGGCAAAATGTATTACAAATGAGGGTAAGAAAATACAGATGGTAGGTAATTAAGAAGGTGCAAGAAACCCTGAAATTAGTTCAGTTGGTTAGAGCATGATGTTAAAAATGCTGACCTTGTGGGTTCAATCCCCACACAGGCCATTCGTTTAGGACTTGGGCTCAGTGATCCCTGTGGGTTCTTTCCAATTTAGAGCATTTAATGATTCTTAAAGTTGTAAGTGTCCTTGCTTCTTTGACTGTGAAGTGTCACAAAAGTGAACTGAATGTTCTGTGAACGCGTGGGTAGATGAATGGTTCTATATGGAAATACAGACAGGTGCAAGTCCTTGTATGTCTTTTTAACTTTAACTGCTATTTAACTGGAATAATTAAACATTCCAGCAGTAGTAACTGTTGTGAAGTACTGTGTAATGTCAAATTTCAGTGAGGCTGCTGTGTTGAAAGTGGAGATTCCTTTGTGAATGACTTTGGAAATGTTCGTTTATAACCTCAGTACAGATAATTGATGTAGGACAAGATTGATTTTGGCAGGTGTTTGAAGCAGGCCTTCATGCTATCTGTAAGTGTTTTGCTCCATTTTGATTCACCATGGTTGAGGCTCAGATACTCTGGCTGTATGTACATTAAAGATTTCATAATTTAAACTAAGGTTTTCTCTAAACTAGTGTTTATTTCCCCAGAAAATGCTGTATCTTACATGTGTGATCTTACACATTCCTTTCTTCTTTTTCACCAATACTTTATAGTTTCTTTACAGGGGAATAAGCAGAAATATGTATTTCAGATTGTAGTCCTTTCATTTTTTAGGCTATATGATCAAATAA
>VZTT01054095.1:12479-35321 GCA_013400855.1 Buphagus erythrorhynchus
AAAGGGGAAAGGGGAAAGGGAAAACAGAAAAGGAAAAAGGGGAAAGGGAAAAGAGGAAAGGGGAAAGGGAAAAATGGCAGCAGAAACTCAGACACTTAACTTTGGGCCTGAATGGTAAGTTTTGTCTGTTTTGTCAGACTCCAGAACTTGTCTAAAAGAACTTTTTTTTCCTTTGGAGCAGAATTGATTATGGGACTGAATGGGATATAATATCTTTGGTATTTTGTCCTGCTTCACCTCAGTCCCTGGCCTGTGATCTAAAGCAGTATTATGAAACTAGTCTTCATTTTGTGAATTGGCATTGTATATGAATTGGGGTATATGAGTTGGGGTCTTTTGTTATGTTAATGCATAATTTTTTCCTTGCTGCCAAGCATTTGAGAAAGGAATGATGTTTATGATCTCGGAGGTATGCACAGAATAATTGAAGATGTGCTTATTCAGTCTTTATATGCAATGCATATTAATAAGGAAGTTCTTAAACTCTCTACATTATACATAAATCTGTAGCTAAGCAAGCATTTTTCTTTTCCCAGTTTTAAAAAACCCAATCCCTGTATGGAATATGGTATAAGTGTGAGTTTGGTGTCAGTATCCTGCACGTTTGTATGGAAAAGTGTCAGGAAAGGAGAGCTGTTGTGTTCAAGGAAATCTATGCTGTCATATAATTTTGTCAGCTCTTAGTTTTACAGCTTGTCTGACATGCATTGTCTTGGCTTTTGCTGAAGAGCAATTGCACAGGTGTAATTATTCAGTATTTGTTCCAATTTCTTGTTAAAGGATTGGTGACTTCAGTTACAAGCAAGAATTCTGAGTGGTGTGGTTTCTGAAGAGTGATTGATCCCCAAGTGTGTGAATGCAGAGTGGTTATAGGAAATAGTTGCTGCATGGCATATGATAGGGCTGTTACTTGAATAGCATTCACTTTTGCTGACACATTTCTATACACAATGTACAGAAATTGGAGAGGATTCAGTGAAGAAGTAAGATGTGATTTGCAGCCTGTGAAACAATGAGAGCTCAGTCTGTTTTGTTAGAATGAAAGAAGGTTAAAGAATGAATTTATCAATATCTATAAATATACCCACCAGGCAGATATCTTGTGCTGGAGTGCTTGTCAGTGTAAGAGACAGACATGATTAGATTCTTGATGGATGGAAGCCAAAGTTATATTAAAAAAGAGAAGGGGGAAGACAATTCTAAAAAAAGCACGTATTTCAACAGTAACTTAGCTGCTGTGTCGTAGTGAGGAGACTGTCATAGTGAGTCTGCAGTTAGTTTAAAAACCAGATTAAATTGTGTATGGTAGCATATATTATACTTCAGTGAATTAGTATATTTTTACAGGAATAATGGAACATAAGATTTATAATTTTTCTTTTGGGTAGTGGTATAGTCTGGTAAGCTGTTGTATCACTTAACAGTGAAACTCTGGGTCATATTTAATCTGATTGGTGTTGGAACGTTGCACTGAGCCGTCAAATCCTTTAAGTAATTCTTCTGCAGGCACAGTTTGTTTGGAAGTGATGTGTAGAGGAACTGCCACAGGGTGGCACCAAAGTAAAAAAATAAGATCAACTTTTACCGTAGAGATGATTTTATTCTTTTCTGTTTAAAGAACAATAAAACAAATCGAAGCATACTTCAATAATTAGGTGAATGGTAGCCTCTGAATCACTGTTTTAGTTTAGAGCTACTTCCCTTCCAAGATTTTTTGATTCCTGAGAACAGGTTTTACTGTTTTACTTGTCTAAGTTGCCCATCAAAGAGAATGTAAGAAAATGGGCATGGTTTTATTTCTTGACACACATATCCTCTTGTAAAACATCCCTCAAACTTAAAAATATCAAATATTTGGGTAGCTGAGGAAGTGGCTGTGTAGAATGAAACTAATTCACCTGCAGAGGGGGAGTAATGTAAAACAGTAAGATGCTACCTGCAAGAAGTTGAGTAACTTACCTGTGTGGGATGGGAACAAATGTGGTAGCATAAGTTAGATTTATTATATTGCTGCTTTCAGTGTCTCTGAAGTAGAGTGTCACTATATTTTTTACTTTATTTTTTAAATTCAAT
The DNA here is from genome assembly GCA_013400855.1 of Buphagus erythrorhynchus. Taxonomy (NCBI): domain Eukaryota; kingdom Metazoa; phylum Chordata; class Aves; order Passeriformes; family Sturnidae; genus Buphagus; species Buphagus erythrorhynchus. Next base: position 14,553 of record VZTT01054095.1, read on the forward strand.
TTTTTTCTTTTATTGATAGCCTAAGCTAGATGGTATATGCACTCTAAAAAAGAAAGACATTAATTTTAACTTGTGGAAAAGAGGTATGTGGTAAGGAAGGATTCCAGAGACACAAGAACAAGCTTTATTTTAAAATTTACTGTGCTGTTCTGTTAAACATCATGAAACCTCTGAATATACTCTTTCCTTAGCTTAGTATTTGCTGCTCTCTCCTATTGTGGTAAGAATTTTTCTTGGCAAAAGGAAGCTGTTGTCATTAAGATGTCCCACTGATTTTTGTGCAGCCTGTGTAAATAGCTTAGGCAAGTCTTTAGGGGGATATAGCTGGCTTGCTGTATAGTCAACATAAGAGTTTTCCTGGGGCAAGTTGAATTCCTTGATGTGCTCATAGGAGTTTTTTCTTCCTTACTCTCCTGGCTGTGGGGGAAACCAGGGAGATTCTTCCACTCTTCCTATTTGAAGCATTGAGATTCAGAGTTTTGACATTAATGTCTTTACTTTCAGTATTGTATTTATTTTGCTTGTGTCAAATCTGTAAATGTGCAGAGGGATGGTAGCACAGGTGAAGATATTCTCAATTCAGTTTTCATTGCTTTTCTGCTTTCTTTCAGGCTGCGAGCTTTGTCTAGTGGCGGGAGCGTGACATCCCCTCCTCTGTCTCCGGCTTTGCCGAAGTACAAACTAGCAGACTATCGCTATGGGAGAGAAGAAATGTTGGCACTTTTTCTAAAGGATAATAAGGTGAGCAGGAAGAGGAAAATGGCCTGATATGTGTATTCCTGATGACAGTCTTGTGATTAGGAATAGTTGGTTGTGTTTTGTGATTATGGACAAAGAAATCGTGTATTCTTGCAGTCCCAAACTGAAGAGGGCTGATTGTAGGTGGTTTTCGTGTGTGCACTTGTTTGATTGCACTTTTACCAGATTCAGTATGTTTTTGGGATTTTTGTTAGTTTGTATTTTTGTTTATTGATGTGGAGTTTTTTTTGGTTTTTTTTGTTTTTTTTCCACAATTTAGGGGTAACTTCCTGTACCCCAGAGAACAAAAAAACTGATTGCCATATTCAGTCCCACTGCCACAGATAACTGAGGGTTAAAGTCTCCTTGCAGCTGTGCAGATTTGCTTGCCTCAGTAGGATTTTATTTAATGTAGTGCATAATAATTATTTGATTCAGCTACAAAGTCAGGCAGTAAATCATATGAGCAGATCTTGTGAAAAAAGCAAGAGGTCTATAATTATGCCATTTTAAGTCAGTTCACTTTAGCCCAATGAGAGCACTCCTCAGGTAGCTCATGCTCATGTCTCTGGACACAGAAACAATGACATACAATGCATAGGAGCAGTATAGAAAATCAAGAGCTTCCTTCTGGTTTCATTTCAAACAAAGGTTTTCAGTGATGTGAAAGATACAAAATTTCAGAGATCTTTCAGGAAAATGATTAATATAATTTGCAGTTGTAAACGTTGAGTTTTNTTGTTGCTGCAGATTTGGAAGTCTGAATTCCCCTGAGAGCTTACCCTGGAGGGAGGGAGGGAGGGACTGCAAGAAATGATGTCAGGATGGTACCTTGAACTTGGAATGGAGATGTGCACACACAGCTTCATGTTCCTATCCTGCCTTGGCTGTGCTGACATTCTCATACAACGCTGGGAGCCCTGCATTGCTTAAATATGGATTTAAGGGCATTAAATGTCAAAGATTTTTCTAAGTCTGTTAAGGGTGGTGTAGCTTAAAGCCATGCTTTAACATGCAGAATTGTCCTGTTCTACTTCAGGAAACTGTGATTTAAATCTTGATGTTATGCTTGAATGGGTCAGCCAGTCGAAGTCATTGTTTTTTGCAGTGTGTGTTTGTTATGTCAGATGATGCTGAGGCCTCTGCTCTTGGGGCTGATTCAGAGCAACCCTCAAATATCCTGTGTTACAGGAAGTTCTCTGATTGTTATGAATGGTCCAAAAGAGTATTTTCTTTTGTGTTTGCCAGAAGGGCGTTGATACCCACATTTCCAGGGTGTTGAGTGATTCTAGTTACGGAGACTGAGAAGACTCTTGTCAGTGGTTCTAGTCAGCTAGTAGATGTCAGCAGTGTTTTTAAGCTTGTGCATCTCTAATTAAAAGAGAGACTGACTGAAAGCAAGAAGACTTCTGCTAGCATATATCTAAATGAAAAAATGTCTTCAGTGTAATGAACTAAATATTTATCAAGCAGTTATCCATTGGCATAATTGGAGCTCACTTGGCTGAATGTAATTGGAGGTTCTTGTCCACATTTTCAGGGTCACATCGATTGATGGGGCTTCTGATTCAAAATTAGTGTTAAAATTTATTTCGATTTAAATCATTAGTGTTCTCTTGTTAATCTATACATATAGTTTAATTGTACTTGGCTATTTTGTTTGTGTTTTTTTGGTTGATTTGGATTGGGTTTTGGTTGGTTTTTTTTTTTTTTTACTCTTCTGCTTGGTTGTAGGTTGGATTTGCTTACTTTAAATCAAAAGTGTTGTAGGTGGTAATTTTGTTAATTAAAAATATGACTGTAAAAATGTGTTGAAGTTAAAAGCAATAGTTTTTAATTCACCAGATGAAATGTCACTTGATTTGGATTTCAGCTGCAGTGGTGTGTAAGTTTAAGTTTTGATTTCTGTTGCTGGGTAGATGGACACAGAATGGGAAGAATAAGAATTTTTTGTGAATCAGTGTGTGTGGCATCATCCCTGAGGTGGAAATACTTGCATGTAGTAAATGGATGTTTTTTTTCTTTCATACAGATACCTTCAGACCTTCTGGATAAGGAATTTTTGCCTATTTTACAAGAGGAGCCCCTGCCACCACTGGCACTTGTACCTTTTACAGAAGAAGAACAGGTTTGTGTATTTTTTTTTTTTTAATCTTTAGGTTATGTTATTAGTCTAAAGACATAATAAAGAGTATGCTTCCATTAAGAAAGACAATAAAATTTGAAATTAGTAGGTCTCAGAGTGTACTAGTTTGAAAGCAAACCAGTGGGAGATTCCAAGTCAGAGCTACAATTGAACTGGAAAATTAAAATAAAGGCAGTAGAACAGAAACTCTGACTTAAACTGACAGTGAGAGTAGGACCTGACCCCCTGTTGGTCAGGATGGTGGTAGCAGTCCCATTAAATGGTGGCTGCGGTCCCATTGGAGTGATGGATGTGGTTTTGTCACAGCGGTGATCCTATAGAAAGATCTGGTCCTACTCTGGAGGTCCAGTGCTGGTTATTGAGCTCTTGTCCTCTGGGAATCCAGTGGTAGTGCTCTCCTGGTGTTCCCAGCCTCAGATTATGTAAAGGTAGGAATGCTTGGTTCCTCCCCCTGGGCAGGGCACCTCACAGTGGGATGATGTAATTCTGAGTCCAGGTCATGGGAGGGAGTCCCCCAGAGGGAGTTACCAAGGATGAGTCGTGCAGGAGATAAAGAACACTGCCTCACCTATTTTAACAGCTTATGAAGATGGTAATAGAATACATAGCTTTGGTTACGCCTTTTCATTGTAACCTAAGACACAGAGAAAGAAACTGTGAAAGCATACTGTGTCAGCATAAAGTTTAAATTCTTTCCATGCTCAATTATTGTCTTAAATTTGAAAAAATGTTTTTTCATCCAATTTTCTGTAGAAGGTAGACAGGTTGTTAAATCCAGGATCACCATCTGGGAAGTGCTACCTATTTTTTAAGTATGCACCATTTTTAGAGCAGTGACATTTTCTACAGTTTTTTATCACTTTCTCTTTGGTAACCAGAGAGTCACCACAGTGGCTAAGTTGTGTAGCCTCAGTTTTGTGTTCTTTAGAGAAGTGCTGAAATTTTGACTGTTAAAATTTATTAAGAAAATGCAGTAGTGTTAACTGCTCTGTATATAGGCAGTTGCTTGTCTGTAGATGTATAACCACATAGAGATGGGTAAGATGAGAGTGAGAACAAGTAGTCCATAAGGATTCCATTTCAAGGATGACTGATCTGGGTAGTTTGAAAGCTCTTGCTTTAAATTTGATTACTAATGAAGAAAACCTCCCATCTTCTCTGGATAAGTGCCTCTGACTTTTGACTCTGAACTGATTTCCTCTTTCTGGCTGTCAGAACTTTTGATTTTGCAGTGGCTCTCTGATTTGTCAAGTTTCTTAGCACTTTTTTTACTTCATAATACTGTAGATTGGGTTTTTTGGTTTCTTTTGTAATAGGAAGCTGAGTATTTTTACTGGCTTGAGTAATTTGGTTTTTCAGAGGTGGGTAATGCTACTATTAGTTTCTTAAGATATCAGAGCATCCTCCTTCCTTTGCCTGTCCCAGGCTGTTGTGTTCTTGAATCTTTAATTTCATTTTGTGCCCGGGTGCTTCGGCATATCTTCATCTCTTCTGGACTTCCTTCCTCTTCAGAGCTGGTCCATATTTCTTGTGTCTCTGTAGAATGCTGTCATTTCACACAAGATACTGATGGTTTAGTTTTTAATCAGCAGTTATATTTGAATTCATGTGGAAACACTGTAAGCACTTCATGTCATAGTTAGTCTTCAAAGGCCAGTGAGATTGAGACTATGCTTTTATGGGAAGTCGTAGGTCCTGTTCTTGAGCAGGGAGAGAAGGGATTCAGGAGCAAGCCCCAGAAATGGTCAGCCAGACATGCAGTAGCACACCTGAATGTTGAACCTTTGTGTGAATATCTTTGGGCATATTCTTCTGGGCTGATGCATAGTGAAGTCTTTCAGGGAGGACTGCAGGCCTTTTACAGTTTAAGGGGATGCTAACTTCTGGTGATTGTCAAGATACTCTCTGTGGGGAATAGCACAAGTTGAAGGCTATGATACTGAAGGTGTGCTGTGTACAGATGAAGTGGTAAGTGCTGCTGAGCTTCAGGGATAGATGCGGTCCTCTGCTGCAGTGCCCAGTGTTTCACCAGTCTTGAAAACTCCTGAGGAGTTAGTATATACTGTGTCATTGCTTTTTCCTGCTCCTTTTCACCTGTAATCATACAGGAGCCTTTAAGCAGCTTAACAATTCTCTAAAATATCCACAGAAATCATAATCTAAAAGAAGAGGTCCACATTCCTTTTTTAAGAAAGCTTTTCCTTTAATGCTTTCTGAGGACCCAGCGGATGTGAATAATCTGGTTTTTCATGTCCTTTTTTTCCCAATCTTCATGACTGATTTGCGGTACCAAGGGAATGGCGTTTTTTAAAGTTAGAAGTTCTGATATTTGTTCCCCATGACATAACTTTGTTTATCATTAAGGATCATGTTCAGAAGTGGTCTTCAGGTGAATATTAATGGCTTTGCTGCTAGCTATGGTGCAGGAAAGTTCTTACAATTAAGATTGACAAAAGAGAGTTTAAGAGACCTTTTTACCTCCTCCATGAATACTTAGGATAAAATTGTTGCCTCAGGACTTGAGGGGCAGGGCTTTGGGAATCCTTAGAGGAGAGGCTGTTTAGAACACTGGTACTTTGGCATGGTGTTCAGTTACAACTGAGCCTGTCAGCATTGCTTTGGCCTTAGATTCAGAGCAATTCCTGCTGTGTTGCACACCTGATGGCACTGCAGTTGTATGTGTACTATGGGGGGGGAGAACTTGTCTCGAGCTGATTTAAAGATGTATTGTCTAGGGGTGGATGACACATCATGTCAGCCAAATTAATTTAAACTTAAATGTTTTTAGTCTTGTAGTATTTAATTAGATACTTAAGGCTACAATGTTCCCTGTAACAGGAAATGGACATGCTTTAGATGGAATTGCTGGTTCTTTTTATGTAAAATGTTACTTTTCTGAAGATAAAGTTGTTGAGCTAACCTAGAGTTCAACTGATTCACTTAATGCAATGAAATATATTTATAATCATAGATTTGTCTAAGATGTGTTTCCAGGGTAATGTCTGTTGAAGCAAAGAAGCTTTCTGCAGATGGTTTTAACAGGGCTTTCTACCACAGAGCAATGTGCAGCAAATGTTCCTTTGCCTTTCCCACTGCTCCCCTTTTTCCTATTTGCATTAGGGGAGAATTTGGTTGTCTTGATCTTACCTGCTTGCATAGTAAGGGAGGCTCAAACTCCTGCTGAATATAATGGATATCCTTTTGTGTCCTCCTTGGTTATTTTCCTGACATCTGTTTCCTACGACATCTTCATTTGCTGCTAAAGCTATTTTGTGGCAGCTTTGTTCTGCAGTGTGCATTGTCAGCTCTGGTCACTGAAGGAATACACTGATCAATAGTAGGGCAATTTTTGCTTTTTTGACTTTGCTTTTTTATTGCTTACTGTGGTCTTACCATGTGGGTTGTTAGCACTATGCCTTCACTGGAGCAGGCTCTACAGAGGGGAGGGAGAAGTTGCTCAGGGTTCAGGTAGACAAGTCAAGTTAAACATGAATTGGAAAAGAAAATAAGATTATTATTTTGTTCTTACAGGAAGACTAAAGCATTAAAAAATGAGGAATCTCCTATGCAAGACAACGATTCTGATAAATAGCTTAAATATGTTTTTCTAGTGAAATATTTTCAGCGTTTCACAAAAAAGCAGAAGTATCAACAGCTGGAAAGATGGTGATTTGCTCAGAGGCAGATGGAGGTGGTTCCTTTTGATTTGCAGTTGAAATGATTGCTTTAAACTTTAAGAGCTAGCTCAGAAAACATTTACTGGAGGCTGACCTTGTTTTTTTGCCATGCATGACTGCATTTTTTCTTTCCCTTCAAGTCTAATTAGTTACCAGTTCTCTCTTGAAGGAAGGTCTAGTTTTGTAGGGAGCACATATCAAGCAGTTTCTGAAATGTTTCTGTAGTGTATTAAAACTCCTATTGGCTTTGATGTTAATGATTTAGATTTTAAATAGTATATTATCACTTGTCTCATTGTTCTCTGAGGACTTTCAAAGTCATAGTAATTCAGATGAGTTGATGTAAGCACCTTGCTGGCTTTAAATTCCTTTCAAGAAACCTAATATAGCAGCTGTTTGGAGTGCTTTGCATTCTAATTATTCAAAACTTACATTCAGAAAGTGTATGTCAGTTCAGGTTTACTTGTTAATGTTTCTGAACATGTTTCTGAATTCTTGGCCCAGTTTTCCAAGTATTTGTGCTCAGAGAATAGGGTCAGAGTTGGTTATATTTATCCATTCTTTATTGAAATAGCTTTTTCTTTAGCAATTGTTTCATATGAAGCTAAAGTTGAATTTTACTGGTGTTTATTTTCTTATTAAAATGAATATCACTTTAATTTCAAAAGCCTTAAGTACTCTTACTTTTTCCTAAAATATGTTACTTTTGTGTTATTTAGAGAATAAAAAGGCTTATTTCTGCAAAGGAGATCGGTGAATATAATTTTATTCAAGTTCTCTTGGTCTTTACGTGTTCCTGCTTTGCTTAAGAAGTAAATTTGGAATTGGTAGTAATTACTGGTGTTAGGTATAGGCAGGTGCCAGTCTCTTTTTGAAGCAGAATGTGTTTAACGCTGGTGATGTTCTGATGGCTTCTGTGCTGGCATCACCTGATAAAGGAGTAGGTGTTCAAATGCTTACTTCAGAGCATAGAAATCTCAGCTAAGTAATTTGGAAACGGTAATATTGACCAAGATCCTTTTATAGACTGCTTCAGCTGCTCACATTTGCACGGAATCCTTTTCCTTTTTGTGTTAATTGTAGAGAATTTGTAATGAAAACAAAGCCAAATTTAAGATAATGGTAAATGTTTCTGGTTTTTCTTTTTGTTTTGTTTGGCTTTTATTGTTTTTTTTTGTGTATGTTTGTGGTTCCTTTTCAAAGGTTTTTCCAGTCAAATCTGACAATGACTCTCTTTTTCTTGGCAGAGAAATTTCTCAATGTCTGTAAACAGTGCTGCTGTCCTGCGGTTGACGGGACGTGGAGGAGGAACGGTGGTAGGGGCTCCTCGAGGTCGAAGTTCCTCTAGAGGTCGAGGTGAGCTGCCACTGGGATGTGCTGCAATGGATCCAGGGGATCCAGGTCAAAGCTGCTCAGAGATATTAAGTGAAGCTTGGCTAGAGCAATGTCTTCTCATGCCCAGTTTCTTTTCACTTAAAGCTTTGAGACCTTTCCAACAAGGTGGTGCTGGAGAATGCAGATTTGTTTTTAGTGATGATTCTGCACATCTTAGTGCACAACTGGTGTCTCTGTTATATGCTTTTGCCAGGTTGGTGGGTGGGAAGGCAAAAGGGAAAGGTAGTTTTGGGGTGGAATATGAAATTCTTTGGTTCAGAATTGTTAGCAATAACTTTATTAAAAGCAGAAAACCAGTTTATAGGGAAAGGGTAGAAAAAAATCTAGGAATATGTTTAAAACATCAAGGTTGTAGTAGGTTGTGTTCAGTGTTCTGAAAAGTCATCTTCATTTGTTAACATCCTGAGTGTAAACAGTTAATGGGAAGATGTAATTGAATTTGGGAGACATTTGAGACTTTCCAGTTTTGTGCATCACTGTAGTTGATGTCTCATCCAGGATCACACAAAACATTTGCAAATGAATAGAGAAAATGTCCTGAAGCCATATTGCTGAAGTCAAACCAAATTGTTAAACCTAGAATTTATCTTAGCAATTCCCTTTCAATGTGCATACTTCTGTGAACTCTTTTTGGGGGACTTTATATATAAATATAATGGGTTGCATTTAGAATAGTAGGAAGCTAGTAATTTGGAAATACTGGGTAAATAATCTTGTAACCTCTGTCTTTGCAGATGCTTAGGTGAGGTTTCTCTTAGAGCTCTTTTAAATTTAATTCTACATGTCCTTAACAGGTGATATTTTCAGTAAGATCTTCAGAAAGTACTTCATATATAATTAGATATTTGACCAGAATTTTGCTTTGACTTAATGTATTCTCTCATTTCTGATCTCATTCCTTAATACTGCTTTCTTTTTAGTTTACATCTCTCAGATATTTGTAGATTGTTGTCTGTCTTCTTGTGGTTGCTTCCCAGCTAAGATATGAATTTAGAGCTTTATGAGACTATCACTAGATTTTCCTGTTGCTTCCCCTTCATTTGCCATTGTATTTGCACAAATGCTCAGGGTTTCACTAAAAAAAAGTGTGCATATATATATAGAGATGTGTGAACTCATTTGGGAGTTGTTGCTTTTTTGTTTTATTTTAATGTGTATGTTTCTACCACCTATGTTCCGTTTTTGCTAGGAATACATGTATTGGCTGGTTTTTTAGATGCATCAAGAATTAATTCTGCAAATTAAATTATTGCTGCTTAAAATTTGATGATTTGAGATCATACGCTCACTAGTGTGCTCTCTAGTTTCAATATCAAGATATTTCGACTATTTCTAATTTGGCAAACCCTTTATTTTGCTTTCTTTAGTCCAATTTCTTTGTTTTATTGCTGCACTATTAACAATGTCATCCTTATGCAGTGAGCAGTGGCTTGTTTTTTAATTTCCCCCACTAGTTTCAATGAGATTATATGGCTAAATGTGGCAGAATGTGGCTACTAATCCAGTAATTCTATTATTGAATCTACTTGTATGCGTGTCTGTTTTGTTTGGCAGTAAAGTTTGGTTCCTTACATTTTAGTGAACAGAACTTAAAATATATTAAGATTGTTTGAAAGCTGCTGCATGTATTCCTGGTTTCCTATAGTTAATTTTTAAGATTTTTAAAAAAATACTAGCAAGAACTTTGTTGCAAAATTAATCGTTTTCACTTTCTTTTTTGTTTATCCTAATTTGATCTTTTAATGTGTTGAAGTTGCTATATGGTATGCATGTTAGGCTGCTTTGACTAAGCTGTAAAGGACACATTTCTGCAGTAAATTTCTTCAGCTTTCTGAGCTTTAATTTTTTGATTGATCCTGGTTGCTGCTTGTTTCTTCCACTCTTCCCCTCTTCTTCCCATGAGCAATTAATGTCATGCTCTAGTAGGCATGATGAGTCTTCCCAAAGTTTCTATATCTCACCAAAGAAATTAAGACTTCTGCCAGGACAAAATGGTACCATTTTCATAATTATACACATGATGCTGTTGTAGCCAAGGACTTTTTAAACATAATTATTTATGAAAATTCAATATATGACTGTTGATATTTACAAAAGCGTGGCTTTTAAGTAGCAGACTTTAATTGTAATTTTTTTTTTCAAGTTACAGTGAAAAGGACTTGAAATTTCTTGGGCATTCACTAAATGAGCTGCCTCACTTAACAGTTGGAAAACATTTTCATTGCACTGCAAAATTGCCTGGGTTCAAAAGGTTTTCTGGTGTTTTCCATGAACTTCACACAGCTGTATGCAGCAAAGCTGCTGCCGAGTCAGTGTGGGCTTCAGCTTTACCAAAATGAGATTTTTCTTGAAGGGACTTGCACCACAGCAGCTTTATATAGAGGAATTTGCATGTGTGATTAGATTTGTTAATGAAGTCCCTGACTGAGGCACAAATCACGAAATTGTGTTCCAGCATTTGAGAGCATGAGATACAGTTCGTGGTGGATTGGCAAGGGAAAGAAATGCTGGTGAAGGAGTGTTACAGGTAGAACTCATGGGATTCTCTTACCAGTATTTCAAACTGCGAGATAACACTCAGTCAATATTTTCTGGGTAGTCACCCCAGCTTTTACTGACAATGCTTATGTTGTGATGATGAGAATGTGGTTACTATGTGGAAGTTGCTTTGATTTTGTTTTGGCTTGTTTTTTTGGTTTGGATTTTTTTTTCTTTTTTTTTTTAAAAGAACTGTCTCAGTTAACCAAGTACTTGCACGTGACTCTTTTCTAATTGACTTGTTTTCCTGGGAGCTCCCTGTGGTGTGCAGTTAAGCCCTGTGCTTTGTGCTGGCAAGACTGGAATGTCAACATTCATGAATAAGAGCCTCAGATGAGGAGAGATTTAAATAGTCCCTGGAATGGGCTGTAAGCTTACAGACACTTTGTTTTGTAGCTGTTCTCCCTTTTGGTTAAGACTGTTATGCAGGGTCCTTTGCTTCCTATTAGAGCTCTTTCCCCACCCACCCTCATTGCCCTTTGTAATCTGTTTTTGCTGCTGTTGGAAAGTATGTCATTGGTGTGAAAGTGTAATGTTCTCATATCTCAACAGCAGTAGTTGAACTACAATTATTCTTTTTTTCCCAAACAGTATTATGGCTGTGATTGTAGATTCTAAATTCCAGTTATGCTGTAACTACAAGATTTTGCGTGTTGTATTCTGTAGGATTTAGGGGTTTTTTTGTAATGACAACTAGAATGACAGTTTGTGCTGCTTCTTACCCTCCTGCTTATGTCTTATATTTTTACTTACATTCACACTTGTCTATTTTTCAGGTTAGAGACTTAGCTGTAATGATTGCATTGTCCAGTGGATTGATGTCCTCATCCTGAGGTTTTTGAGAAATTACTGAAATACAGATGACACATTTGCTCCAGTCTGTTATGGAAGGGTTTATTGACATTTATTGCCTTTGCATTCAGTACTTTGTGCAACATGTGCACTTAGTCTGCTGCTTGTGTGCCAGGTATTTTTTTTTTTAGGAGTGGCATTCTGTTTAAAATAAGCCAAGGAGTGCAGAAGCAGAATGCTAATGTATGCTTACATGTGCAGTTTTATCCTCTCTGCAGGCATTTCTCATGCATTCTGTGACCAGCATTAGCTGTGCTTTCAGGCCACACCCACCCACATAGTACTTGCTGAATGACTGACATTGCACACCACAGTTTCCCTTGACTAGCTGCTTCTCTTCTGCAGCTTTGTAGGATCTGTTTGATGCTTCCCACACTGTGGTCTGCTTGGTATCTGCTGGGACTACACATGTGCTTCTGCTTGGCACTGTTGGATGGGCCTGTGTTGTTTCCACATGTCGATGGACACAGCCAGGGCAGCGGTGGCTTCAGTAGTCCTGTTCTGTATTATGTGGTATCACTGCAGCTGGCAGCTGAGTAGTGTGACCCCACAAGCAGCCTTAACCTGAATGCCTAAGATCAATTGTTTGGACGTTTTGCAAGGTTATCTTTTAATTCAGACCGTTTTGGTAACTGACTACAACAGAAATACTGATGGACCACCATATAGGGGTGTTGAGTCGGGGGAGGTTTCTTAGGCTGTTATTTCACATCCTTCTAAATGGCCATAAGCCATGCTGCTGGTAAAACAACTGATTCTTGCTCTTGTACAGGACACTTGCTTTATTTGCTGGTCTAATGTCCCATATTGCCAGTGCTCTGGCTCTGGTGTGTGTATCTGCTCCCAGCAGGCAGCATGCACTCACCCTTGCTCACCCCTGCAAGGGGAGTACTGCAGTGCTGCTACTGCTCACTGTACAAGTCTGCTTTGTTTTTGTTGAGAAAGTGTATGCAACTTCTCTCCTACCTCAGAGACAGGAGATGAGTCAGTGCCTTTGCTCTGTTTTGACTCTAGGAACTGCTTTTGCTGTGTTATCTCTTGTGAGAGGAAGGAAGAGAGCTTTCCTGTAGTGAAGAAACTAAGCAAAGATTGCTATTGCATGAGCTGCTGAAACTTTTCTGGCTTTTATTTGTAGAGAATAAAAACTTTGAGTCCTTTCCCAGGATTTTTAGAGGACCCACAGGGTTTTAATTGGATCAATATCATGCTGTTTTTGATGTTGTATCCCCTCTTCCTGTTTTTTGCCTTTGCAACTTGTTTTACACTTGTGACTATGGTCCACTTTGTAGTATCAGATTTGCCATAGCGGAGGTGTTTCTGATAACTTTCATAGGTCTGATGCTCATTTCTCCTCTCTTACCTTGAGTGCCCAGTCAGCTCTTCTGCCTCTCCCTGAGTTTGTGTGAAAACAGCTCTATTGAATATGGCATGGGCTTGCTCAACTCCATAGTGTCTATGGTCTAGTAACAGCCAAAAGACGGCATCTTGGCAAGAGGATAAGGACTGAGAAGAACACAAAGATGAAGAGACTCAGCTGCCAGATGTTTGCAGCCCAGCATATTTCCTGAACCAGATATGGGCTCTGTTAATGAATTTTGCTTATCTTTTTTGAGTTTGTCCAATCTTCATCTGAACTTAGGCATCCTCTAAACTCTGTGGTAAGGTAGGCTGCATCTCTGATTCTGGGAGATATGCCACTGATCAGCTTTGCTGACGATAGAACAGGATAGATTTGTCTAAAGGGGATGTTAAAATTGTTTCTTATACACCCTGCAATGTGTTCTGCCTGATAAAGAAGCAGTTGTGTATTTAAAGACCCCAACTGGATTATCTACATATCACTTTTCTTTTTCTCTGCCTGAAAAACAACTTTCTGCCCTTTTCCCCTGCCACCTGTTCTAAGAGATTTGGTATAGAATAGTAGAGAAACTGTTGCTACTGTCTTGATTATTTCAAATTTTTCTAGTCATAACATACTGAAACATTATAGGATTCCTTGATGCATCCAGGTGTCTTTAGATTTTAAATGTAGATGCTTTTTTATTACTGCTTTCTTCAGAAGACTACAAGAACTGCAGTCCATTCTGAAGATGTTTGTTTCCTGTTTTCATTTCATTCTGCCTTACTCCTGCAGATCCCTGGCCAGGCTTGTACCTTGTGCTTTGATGTGTTTTTTTTTTCCTTGAAGCCAGGAAAAGAGAAATATGAAAAGATTGTTTGAGGTACTTACCCAGCCAAGAATTCCTGTTACCAGGTGCTTTTAGGTTCTCGAACTTGACTGTAGAGACTGCACATATATGTAGGCAAGGCATTATCCTGAACTAGCTGATACGTGTTCCACTTGCTCATCTTGTTCCCATAAGATCTTGAAACCGTAAATTAGCTGGTTAGAAACCTGCCATTCATTCTGCTGGAGCACTGTGTGAAGCAGTTTCTCTTTTGTAGATCTGGAAACTTCACCCCAGCCATTAATCTAACCAGTGCTGGAAGTTGTTTTGAAGGACTGGGGTGTATGTGGGTGTTGTTTTTCTGTTGTGAAGGGCTTGTTTTCTGTTATCCAAACACCCCATGCCTTCTCAAGCCCTGAAGACGTGCTTTGAGATGCTTTGCTTAAGGATATGTCTGTAACTTTTTGGCTTGAGGCTTGGTGCTTGGTAGCTGCCTATAGAGAATCATTTACTGAAAAGGTCAGTAGGATAATTTTTAAGCTATAGCTAATGTTGTTCTTCATTCTGGCTTCCCTATAGCCATCCTGTGATCCTTCTTTTCTTCCCATTGATCCTGGAGTTTTGCTGGCAGTCATTAGAACTTAATAGGGAAGCTTCCTTGTCCTTTATGACCCTTGACAGCAATAATTGGGAGTACATCCACAGTGCAGTGCCATTATACTGGAGTTTGCTGTTAAAAGTAATCTGATTATTGTGTGTGAAGCACACGTGTGCAGTGTGGATGTTGTGTGAACAATGCATCCTTACTTGGTAATTTCTCTTGGGTAAGTATCCGTGTTTTTCTGCATCATATTTATTTCAGAATTGTTTGCCTGTTCTGTCTGGTCTTGCACTTCTTGATAAGAATTTTTGCATAAGACTCTTTCTTCAGTCATTGTTCCTTTTTCCTTTTGTCCCAGATAATTTCACTGGGGCTTAAGACTGCAAGATTAGTGCTCAGGGACACCAGTAAAGGGAAACCTACCTGATTCTTTCAACTTCTATTATTATTTATACAAACACTTGTGTTTTTTGTCTTTTCAGGCAGAGGCCGAGGAGAAAGCGGTTTCTACCAAAGAAGTTTTGATGAAGTGGAGGGTGGATTTGGGCGAGGAGGGGGCAGGGAAATGCACAGATCACAGAGTTGGGAGGAAAGGTAACAGAACTCTAGCCCTTAAAGTTTTTTACACACATCTGTTCAGCTTCCATTTGTGCCTTTTGACTTCATATAAACACTCCAGGAAAGGTAATTAGTTGTATCCATGAGTGAAGTGTCTGCATTTCTAAGATGGAGTCAAACACAGTAATGTTTCTTGAGGCTCTGGAGAAGGTAAAAGAATATTTCTTGCCAAGAATTTTTCTGCTGAGTTCCTGGGAAGAAGGAGCTAACTACTTTAAGAGAACATAAATTATGACAGTTGCAATGGAAGTGCTGATGCTAAGGATTTGCTTCAGTTTTAGTCTTGACATTGTTCACAGTACTTAGGGGCATATTTGAAAACATACCCAGTTCCCAAGGGCAATGTGTGTGTTGGTGTTCCTGAAAATTTCAGTTTTCATGTGGACCTCTAAAGGTACAGTCTGTCAAGCTCCGATTTTAAAAAAGTTCCCACCAAGTAAAGAAAACCAGCAAAGCCTATACCTAAAATGAGTTTTTGGAGTAGTTCCAAAACCTTATTTGAAACTTCTATTCTGCCTTTCTAGGGGAGACAGACGCTTTGAAAAACCAGGGCGAAAAGATCCAGGTATGGTTTTGTTACTGTGGGCAGAAAATGGGAGGGAGGAGCAGGGTGTGTCTGGGGGAAGGGACCTGTACATGTATCAGCCTTTCTGATTGCTCCAAGTATATTGTTGATACAAGATTCATGACGCTGTGCCAGGTTGCTAAGCGTGTTCTCAAAGTGTTGTTGCTCTTGCTTTATGTTGTTCTCACTATTGGACATTTAAGTGTGGTAGATAAGAGGCATATGGAGTAAGTAGGTTAAGTTTATTTAATTAAATTGTGACGTCTACAATTGGAACTAAGTTCCTGTACCTCTGTGAAAGAAGCCTTTTCTGAGGAATAGGCGTGCTGTGGTAATATGCCTTTTTTCAGTGCAGCTTTAGACATTCCTAATATGGCATGTTTTGGTACCCAGGATTTCTTGACCGTTTGAACTTTAATTTTTTTGAATGGTTGCTAGTGTGAGAGAGATCCCAGCAGTGTCCTGAAGTTCCCACGCTGATGGATTCACTGTTGATCAAATTAGTTAAGCTACTGCCTGAACCTCCTCTTCAGTCTGGTTATCTGCTCTTCTGTCTCTTGTTCCTGTCCTATTCTATTTCTGAAATGCTTAACACTGGCCATGTTCTGGCAGAATGCTGGATCCTTAATTGTGGCCCAGTACATCTGAACATCCTGCTGAACTTGAGTCGGAATGGGTTTGTCGTCTTGGAGATGAAATAGAGACATTCTAAGGGTGGTGAGAACATCAGGGCAGCCCTGGCTGTCTGGAAACTGCAGTGACTTCTGCTGTGTGGGCTCATGTGTTGCTTGTTCTCTGGTATGCCCATTCTCTTTCTCCATGGCATGTTTCCATGTGCATGGAGCACAGCTGTGCCTACTGAGAGGTTTTGTACTAGTAAGAGCTTACTGACAATGTGCCTTCTCTATTTAGGACCCAAGGAATCTTTGGATTTGCTAAAGGAGTCTTGGCTACATACCCTCCTTGGTAATATGCTGAGAAAGCATAGATTAGAAGAGATAATTGCAGGTTGAATTTAAAGACAATCCCAAAGAGATCCAATTGTAATTAGAAGTTGACAGGGATGTATTTTAATCCCTGCATAGCTGTTGGTATTTTTGTAGTAAGAGTAGCATAAATTGCCATATTTATAATTTTCTGGATTATCATGGTGGTACATGCCATAGGAGTTTGCTTTCAAAGCCCTTCCAGTCTGCTCTTCATATAGGAATTGATGTTCACAGCTTCTAAAGAGTGCTTTCATTTTTCTGCTTGTTAAATTGAATGTCAACACAAAATTAAGATGTGTATGTTTTCCTCATTGTCTCCTTTAAAAAGAGGTTACTTCCAGAAAATAATTTGATATTGGTCAGAGATTGACCAGTTTTAAATGTCAGTCGTGAAACTTTGGACTTTCTGTGTATCTTTATATTCAGAAATTTTTTAGGAAAAAATGAAAATGGAAGAAAGTAAATACTACTGAGATTTCAGGACTGCATTTTTTGCAAAAGAAAAATGGATGTAGAAGTAGTATCTACTACAGTTGATTTAGTTTTATTTACTTAGCTCCTTCTTGTTGTGATTAGAAATACAACAATTCCAGTTCCAGGCTATAGAATATACTATGTTTCTGATAAAAACAGATAAAAATCTTGCATATTGGTATAGGATCAGATGTATTTCTCAGTTGAAATTGAGGAGAATTTACAGTGTGCAAAACGTTCTTGCAGAAGTTGACTTCTGCCAGAGGTTAATCTGCAGCTAGTGTAGAACATTTTGTGTTTATAGCAGCTGCTAGTGATCAGGGCTATTGAGTGCATCTTCCAGGAACTGTTCCCTAGGGAAGGTGGTGTCCTTGGTGCAATTTGTTAGAAGCTCATTGTGAGAGATGATGTGCTTATTCTCAAATTATGAAGCTTTTTGAGTACCTAATTGCTGTTCTTTAGTGTCTTGTATTTCTCTGCTAGTCAGTATGAGAGGCGAAAGACCTTCAATCTTTCTGAAGTTTTATTATAAAAATACTGTTTTAACAACAGTATTGCTATGCTAGAGGTTAATGTTGCAGTAAGTGGGAAGACCATTTCTCTCCCCTTTACTTCCAAAGACAGATAAGGTGGAGAACACAGAAACATTGACAGAAAGTGTTGGTCTGTCCTGACTCAAGCCTTGGCTAAATGCAAGTAGTTATTGTTATGTAATGGCTTTTCAATGACAAAATATTTTGAGTGTGAGAGGGGGACACAAATGGGCCAAAAGAAGTCCCAGGTTAATAGCAAGCACTAGTATCCACCCAAAAATCTATGGAAGCAGAAAGGAAAGGAATTGACACACGGGTTATAATTCAGGCTCACATGCTTTAGCAGATGCCTGTACTGCTTTCTGTTACCTTGGTTAAACTCCTTAGTTTAGGATTTTATTCTGTAGTTTTACTGTGCTTCAGTTTTTCCTTGCTGTTTCATAGGGCCTTAGATTCAGATTACATAATTTTCTGAGTTGCCAACTTTTTCATGTTCTTTGTTCTGGATGATCCCATTAGAGAATTATTAAGAGATCAAATATTTAAATAAAAACATAATACTTCCGGGTATTTGTAATGGAGGACTATAGATGAGCCCTCAATTAAAAATTGGGAGATTAAAAAAGTAATATAAATTTTACAAATAGTTACTTCTCAAATATGGTCAGTATGCTGTTCTAAAATTGATTGCTTTTTCAGTCCTCACAACAGTTTGCAAGGTCACATTTGACTGATTCTCAGCATATAAACCGTATCTGTTCCTGGTTTCATCATGCAGATTGAAGATGCACAAAGTATTTGTGAGTTTCTGTTGCAGATTGTCACAGTTCTGACAGACTTCACTTAGAACCCAAATTGTTTCTGAAAGGCTGAGGCCATTAGCAAAGAAAATGAGTAAGTTGCTTTCTTGAGCATCTCTTGTCTCTTCACGAAAGCTGCTTAATTTTCTGTGCAGCCTCCTGACTAATACCAGCTTAGTAGCTGAAGGGATTTGATTAGTTACCAGCAGTTACAAACTGGCAGTGAATAATTATTATGTAGGTTAAACAAACCTTTTAGTCAGTCAGTTGTGGAACCTGGTTGAGTTCTGTTGAATGTGTGGATTTTGGTTAGGTTCAGAAGACTTGAATATAAAAGGTGTATTCAAGTGGCTGTAAAAAGGATTGTTGAACTTCTTTGAATCGTACTTTCCCTCACTCTGCCTGGCTTGTTCTCCTGCCATGTCTTGCTGGCTGGAGGTGCATTCACAGAAAGTTCATCGCCTTCAAGTTTGCTCTTGCTGTCCTAAAGCATGGAATGCTATGTTGGTGCATCAGAGCCCATCAGCAGTTTTCCTAGGCTTCTACTCCAATTTGGGCCAGGGCATATTTCCAGTACTTCCAGACATCCATGATTCACCAGTTCTCTCGAACTGTAACAGCAGTATTAATGTATTTTCTGCCCTTGTTCTGAAGTAACTACACAGTTCTTTGTCTAATTTGCTTCTGCAGTATCATTCAGCTTTGCATTCCAAAGTGTACTATTTGAAGATTGCATTTAGCATATACTAACAACATTTTTTCTTTATACTTGCTGTTGTACTCCCTTTTAAACCAAATCTATAATGAGAAAATGATTTTAAAACCAGGACAACTTTTAATTATCAAGTCATGTAGAAATCAAACAAAACAGCCCACCTTTGACTAGATGTGAATTGAAATTAGAAATAGCTTTATATACCTTTGGCTCTAAATCATAAGATTATAGTCCCGTGTGATATATGGGGAAAAACAGTGCCTTACCCAGAATACTGTCAAACAGAATACTCAATACCTCACACAGATTGCTGCCCTGTTTCAGCCTTGACACGAGAGTCTGTTCTGCTGCTCTTGCCCTGGTTTTTAATTTGTAAGCCTCTTATCAATGTCTTACATTGATAGAGAATGTGGGGAAAAAAAGCAAGAAATAATTAAAAATTATTGGTATTGACACAAGGGTGGAAAAGGGCTCTTTAAACTGGGTATGAGTCAACAACTAAAAAAACTGTGATGAAAAGGGATGAAGGCAGTGTAACTTGACAGTGTGCTGCTCTCCAGGCTTCACAATAGTCATGAATGCTTGTCCATAGAATTAAGTTTGAAAAATATTTTGGGAGTGTCTGTAATAAATCAAATCTATCTGAGGTCTGCAGTGGGGGAAAGCAACACTTGAACTAATTTGGAATGAGAGCTCACTTGGAACAAAAATGTGGCCCTTCTGCCTCATTCCCCAGCCGTGTGTAGAATGCTTCTGTGGGGTGGCTCCCCATTTCCCCAGACCCTAAACCAAAACAGCTTTTTGCCAACCCCGTTTCGGTTATGAACATACGTCAGTGAACAGTTTTGTGACTTGAGGAGAATTCAGTTTAAACTATCTTATCAGATAGCTTGAGACCATTTTTCCTGCTGCTGACCACTTGAATGAAGTTAAGAGGGGGTATATTTGGTAGTGTCTTATGCCATTGTCAATGAAAGTTGCTATTTATGCCATCTGGGCTTCTGGGAAAAATCTTTTACCTTTGAAAGGTAACTTTATTTTAATTCTACTTGACTGTTCAGGTATGAACACCTAATAGCCACTGCTTTTGTTGAGAGCTTGGAAATAGTTATCCATCATTGTGTTTTTCCTTTAGCATCTTAAATTATTTAGGAGCTTCAGAATTGTGTCTTAACTGCAGTTGGTTTATGAGGCACTTAAATACAGAAGTCTCATGTATAGTTTGTTTTAATTTTTTATTTAAAAATTGATTCAAGTGTCTCTAAATATTTTTTTGTGCTGTGTGTATAGGCAATGATTGATGTTAGAAAGCATAAAATATCAATGGATGCAGTTCTACTTCTCATATATATAGTGCATCCTTCCAGGTCAGATATACTTGAGACAAGCAGCGCAAAGGTGAAAACATGTGGAATGTATGGGCCTTTAAAAGAACCCCTACATTCACTCGTTTAAAAATAGTCTTTTTTTTTTCTACTGCTAAATAATTTATTCAGTGTTTTCAAATAAGAAAAAAATTTCCATTGCAGTATTTGTCATATGCACCCAGAATTTTTGATAGTGTCTTCATAGACCTATCTGGGAGTGAGATATTTGACAGAATGAAGAATTGCACCTAGTATTTACAATTTTGCTTAACAAGCACAGCCGGAGTGCTGTTCACTGCCATGAGAGATTGGCAGGACTTTGAGCCATCTGAAAAATGATGTAAGTCTGTATTCCCAAGGAGTTAAGAGAATAGAAAAGCGAGGCTCTTGGATGAACAGAGTTACTTATACTAGAACTCCTTTACTGAATGACCCCATATTGTTTTCTGCTTTTATTTTGTCACGGTCTGGTTAATTATGACTTTGGTCAGCTTTGGGAGTTTTGAAGATCTCTCCTTTCAGGGTCAGTGTGGCTTTAATCATAGTCTGGTAAGTTCAGCAGATAGGTCTTCTAATTTCCCAAGAATTGGTAC
>VZTT01054096.1:0-17558 GCA_013400855.1 Buphagus erythrorhynchus
GGGATTCCCCAGGGCTCAGTTTTCTGTCCAGACCTGTTAAATTGATGACTTGGATCAAATGCATCCTCAGCAAGTGTTCAGACAGCACTAGGAGTGTCAATCTGCCACAGGAAGGGAAGTGCTGGGTCCTGCACCTGGGTCACAACAGCCCCAGACAGTGCTAGAGGCTGGGGGCAGATTGACTGAAAATCTGCTCAGTGGAAAAGGATCTGGGGGTGCTGGTGACAGCAGCTGAACACGATCCAGTGTGTGCCCAGGTGGCCAAGAAGGCCAATGGCATCCTGGCCTGGATCAGCAATGNTGTGGCCAGCAGGAGCAGGGCAGTGACCGTCCCCCTGTACTGGGCACTGCTGAGGCCACAGCTCCAAATCCTGTGTTTAGTTCTGGGCCCCTCAATGAATGCCAAAGGTAAGTCACCCTGAAGCCTTCTCTTCTCCAGGCCGAGCAATTCCAATTCTCTCAGCCTTTCCTCTAGGGGAGGTGGTCCATATCTCTCATCAACTTGGTGGCCCTCCTCTGGATTTGCTCCAACAGGTAAGTGTCCTTCCCATATTGGGGACCTCAGAACTGGATCCAGTACTCAAGGTGGAGTCTCACAAGTGTAGAATAGAGAGGCAGAATCACATTGCCTGAACTGCTGGCCATGCTTCTTTTGGTGCTGTAAAATTGAATTGAATGTTAGGAAAACAGATCGAATGTCAGGAAATATTTCTTCCCCAAAAGGTCTGTCACACATTGAAAGAGGCTGTCCAGGGAAATGGCAGTCTCCCTTCCTGGAGGTAGTTAAAATACACGTAGATGTAGTACTCAGGGACATGGTTTAGTAGTGAGCTTGACAGTGATGGGTTAACAGTTGGTCACAATGATCTAGAGGGTATTTGCCAAACTGATTGATTCCATGATTCCTTGATCCTATGATTTGCATTCAACGCAATTCACAACTTCAAGATGTTTCTCACTTAAAAATTAGTTATCCAATTTGCATGCTTTTTCATGCCAGTACTATACATTACTGAATTGTATACTAGTAATGCCCACATACACTGTGTCGACCAAAAGTAGACAAAACCCTGTTCTATTCACCAAAATACATGGAATCCAAAGCCAGGATTTGCTTTTCTGAGGCCTATATATGATGTGTCAATTTGTTATTGAAGCTCTATGTTACCCTGAAATTACTCTCTTAAAATCACATGTAGCTGCTTGTTGACTAGTTTATACAAGGTATTGTGCCATTTTTAAATGCAGTTTACAAATTTAGGATATGAAATGAGATGTTGATTGATATTTAAATACTAGAAAATTAAATCGTGTAAACAGCCTTAGTAAATATTTTAGACATATAAAGAAAGCAAAAAGGAGAAAGAAGACAAGTACTGACAACTCGTAAGAGCTTTTATACTACACTTGACACATATTTGAATATCTTTCACAGTTTCTGTGCTTATAAACTACCACTTAGTGATTAATATTATACATTATTCTTTATGAACATGAAGAAAAATAAGCACTTTGGATTTGTCAAATTGATTTTTATGTGAGTTATGATTAGACATGGAAATACTGCTGCTGTATTACTGGAAGGACCCAAGCAAGAAATGCATATATGATAAAGATCCTGGTCATATAGTCAGTCTCCAATGTGGTATACCAGTATTTAAGAGACTTATTTTTTCATACATCTTCTGCATTTCTAATTGTCTCCCACAGACTTTCCAAACCTCCTGGGTTTTGTCATGGTAACAGCTTAATTTATCTCGTTTCAGCCTGTGTGATGAAAATTTGTCAGAGAATTCTCTAAAGTGCCCTCAACCATTTGTTTGCTTTGGTATTCTGAGTTTACACCTGAAAATATAGGAAAATTTCAAGTTCCTTTTTTGACTTACCAAACTGAATTAATAGGAAAACTGGTTACAATGGACATTGTGAAGTAATTTTGCCCCATTTTCTTCTTATATTTGCTAGTATAAGGCCTTGCATGGCACTTAGAACAATATTTTGAAATAAAAGTTTTCAATATTTTCTTGCTCAACAGACAAGAGATGGACTTTAGCATTCATTAAAAGCATACTGGAATAAGGAGATACCAGCCAGGCACAAGAAATATCCAGATCCATTCTAAACTAAACTCAGTTTGGGAAGGTGTAGCCAGAAAACTTGGGGGAAATCAGTATTTCTGTATGTCTTCAGTGTCCAACATTTGCACAGACTTAGTTGCTTGAATTTTGCACTGAATTCCACCTAAGTCCATATTTTAGTTTTGCATATTACTACTGGGAAATACTGTGAAAAAATATTTTAAGGCATTTCAAGAATTTATATTTGCAGGAAGATGTAGTTAGTCCAGCTGTTCCAGCAATATTTTCCATGTAAAAAACTGACTTTTAAAATGGAACCTTCTCTTTGCCATTACAGAACTTGGCTGTTGGAAATACTCATTTGAATTATTTAATTAAGAATTATTGGAAAAAACAGATTTTTGGCCAAGATTGCTGATCACTAGTGAAAGCCAACTGAGCTTACTATTCTTACAATGATTATTTCGTATAAGAATATCACTTCTATGGAGTAGTTTTTTGTTTGTTTTTTTTTTAATTTGACAGTGCCCACTGTCTGATGTGCAACAAAACCCTGATAGATCTAAAGAATGAAAAAGTTAGCGATTGTTTCCATGTGTATGCATGAGAATGCAGGTTACAAAACCTTTCTGTGGTCTCTGTTACTGGCCATGCTTTGACAAGCAGCTTATTCAGAGAAGAAAGTCAGGCGAATTATTACCACTGATGTTTTTTCACTGACACAAACACAGGCTAGACTTGATAAGAATCCTCACCTTTAGTCACCTTATTCCATTTATCTTGGAGACACTCATTAGCTTCTGCCTCAGTGAGAGCTAGGTCAAAGCTGATCCGAAGTCCGAGAAAAATATTCAGCCTGGGTAGAGACTAGAAATCTGGTCTAAATTTGCAAACAAAAAAGAGCAAAATGTGTCATCTTACTTGATATAAAATGTTGTCCCACTCAGTACTTAGCACAGATGCTCCCTGAGTGAGTCATTTGTGCAATATACTATAAACACAAATCAGTTCGTTTCTTGGAAGAGGAAAACACAGAAAGAAACTTGAACTTGTTCATATTCACAGAGCTATTCCGTTTCTGTTTTGAAAATTTGGTCTGTATGAGGTTTTGTCCAAAATTTGGACAAAATTATAAATGAGTTGGTTTGTTATTAAAGTTTGTCTTCTGTTAGCTACTCAGATTTGAAGGACATGCCAAATGATTTTTATAATATTGGATATATCTTTTAATTAAAATTTGTTCTGAGTCTTTTTCTGCTCACTTTTCTAGGCTTTGTTTCAGCAAAGCACTTAAACATGTGCCTGGTCTCAATCCCATCAAGTAGTCTCATGGTAGCCAAGTGAAACAAGCATATGGTAATGAATGTGCTTAAGAGGACACGTGTGCAATTGTTTTACCTATAAGCACACAGGATAGAGGCAATTATGTATCAATTTCTGTTTTTAATGCATAGTGTTCTTCTGTTTTCTATCTTCCTTAGGTTCTTTAATCATCCATTTAAAAATAGCATATCAAAGTATGTTACAGAAATACACACTCAGACTGCTGCCAGGTCAGTTTCAATTAAAATAAAAGGAATTTTTATGTTCAGCTGAAAACAAGACACTTGAATTTTTTGATAGTTTAATATTGTTTGTAAACAGTTTATTCTGAAATTTGCACATGTACTTAAGTTGTGCATTATAAAAGTTGGAATGGTTTGAGGTTTTTATTAAATATTAATTAGATCTGCTAAATGGCTTGGAAAGAATCAGCAAACTTCTTTATCCTCCGCTTACATCTTTGTGGTAACAAACTAGCTATTTCTAATTTCAAGCACAAATGACTGACCAGAATCTGCTTTTGGAGTATCAAAACATTATTTTTCATCGTATGGATAGAGCTTCTGGATGGTTGCTTCCACAGAAAATTAGCTCCCATTTTGTCCCATTTTGAGAATAAAGGCTCTTCATAGCACATGGATATTTTACTCCAAGTACTACCTATGCTTACAGAATTTTTCAGTCACAAAAAACAGAGGCAGTAATGCTGCAACCCCCTTATCCTACAATAAAAATGGCTAAAACCTCAGCATTTTACAAGGTTTCAAAGTTATTCAATTCTGTACATGTAGAAAATCCACAACTTTTCCCCTCTAGGTTTAGTATACAAGCTGGGACAAGATTGCATATTCTATGTTGAATTTGTGTCAACTTCAGAGTGAAATCCATGCACATTGTAAGTTTTGCCCCACTGAGCATTGGAATCTGTCCATGGTATAACTCAGGGCCTGATCTTTTGAGCTTTGAGCTTTGAGTGATGAGGACTTTACTCATTTTCACTCCAAGGCATCACCTTTAGATCAGTGGGGAAGCCACCAACCTGGGCAAAAGTTGGCCTATTGTAAAAAGAAGCATTTAGTCTCCTTGAAGAAGGGTCTCACTTTGGAATTTGACTGAAACATCTGGCTAGGGTGTGTTTTCTGTCTAAACAGTTGGTATGTATTTGTGCATGTGTGAGAGTGCATGCTCAGTTGCTGCAGAACAAATGGGTGGTTTAGATTCTTCGAGTTTAGAAATGCATAACTTTGAATCATGCTACTGTTTTTTTAGGTCTGAATGAAGATATTACAGAATTGTTAAATTATATTGAGGTGACTGGGAGCCTTTCTAGCATTTTAAACCACTAAAAAGACAGAAAACAAATAAAAGTTAAAGCTTCCTCTTGTTTCAGATCATCACATATTCTCATTGCTACCTAATATAACTTCAATCCTTTTCTGCAAAATTAACATTATAATATAGTTCACAGAATAAATGTTTTTAGAATAACCCTATAGAAGGTATATGCTATATTTACTATAGAATTTGAAATTGCAAAGGTTTCTGAATCTCCTAAACCATCACATTATGTATTTTCTTTGTGCTAGATTGAAATACAGGAGACCATTTTCTAATATGCCATGAATGAGAAATACTCCTGATGAAATAAGACTATTATACTTGCCTTCAGACTTGGAGAATAGATTGCTGCTAAACATAGTGAAGGCCAGAACTGAAATGAGAGCATTTTGTTTCATATGCATTGATACCAGCTCCTAGAAGTGTCACTTAATTGGCCACTGTTGATGGTATCAATAATGAATCAATGGCATTGTTATAATAGTGGAGAGCAGCAGGTAAGAGTGAGGGGGTAGGAAATCTATACTGTTTTAGGATCTTGAAGTTGGTTGCTAAGCACTAGCCTGATGTGTAGAATGTGTTTTATGCCATTCTGAGCAGAAAAAGAAAGAAATAAGAAATTGCATATTAAAGAAAATGCAGCTGCTCTTTATAAAGTCACAATTATTGGAGATGATCTAAAGATATGATGCTCATAAGAGCTTGCTCAAAAAAGTAGATTGCAAGATAAAGAAAAGAAATCCTTTACAGTATATGATAGACCTCAGCAGTTATATGAGTCTATGGTTGGAGTAAGGGGTAGTGGTAGAAATAGTGAGCATAGTTAATTGCTGTTTAAATATAAGCACTTATTCATGATTTCTATATGCTTCCCTTTCAGAGAAAGTCAAGCAGCAGTTATCCTGTCCTGGGGCAGACTCTTCAGGTACTTTCTTATAGTTTTGGAAAATCCAGAGAAGCAGTCCCATGATTGACACTGTAATGGTGAATAGGAAACAACTATTCAATTTTTTTCACAGCACAGGAACTAACAGACACAAAATTAAATTATGGGGTAGCAGGCTTCAAACAAACACAATAAGTTAATTTTGTGTGATATTCATAATTAAGTTGTCCAACCTACCACCACATGGTACTAGCAATGCCAGAGGCATTGATGTGTTCAAAAAGTAATGAAAGAAATTCAGAAAATAAAATCCTATTAAAACCTATTTTAAAAAGTACCTCTGAGTCTGGAATGACCTAATTCACAGACTGGGAGTTTATCTGAGGACTATCCCTTATGGCTGCTGCACGCTTATTTTATTTATCTAGGTTTTTCTTAGTGCATACCACACAGGCTCCTGGACTAGGTGAAACACTTATTTGACTAGGCATAACCACTCATATATTTTCTTACATATTCTAGAAGTCTTTTTGTTAAGTTATGACATGACGGGAAAAAATTTCTCTTTAGGTTTGTTCTTCTCTAGATATTGGTCTAATACTGCAACATGATTTTTACAGACTCCTCTGTTAATCCTTCGAACCTGGATTTAAGAACCTCACAAGCATATGAACCAGAACACTACAAATTTTATCTTCTTTATAGGTCCATTATATGGCTTATCCAGAAAAAGTCCTTCTGTATTAAGTAAGCAAATGAAATGCAGAAGGTGCTGTTACACCACATTGGTACCCTTATAATGTCACTTGAATAGGTAACAGAAAACATTTTGACAGTCACAGATTATTTCCATTGGAAAAGTATCACTTGATCAAAGCTAAAGCTATAGTTCAGAACCAGACTTCTTTAGACAGGAAGAAACTAAGCCAAATCCAAAGGAGAATGGTGAAATTCAGTGAATTCCACAAGGTGACAATTAAAGGAATTGTTATATATTTATGATTTTGTTTCTTAATTTGCATGGTGATTTAGCTCTGTGGGTAAGAAGTGACAACAAGCCCTACTTACTATCTGTTCTTCCTCTTTCTTGATGAATTTATACATGCAGGAAAAGTGTAGACTTGACAGAACAGTAATGCCACTATTCTTTCCCATGTCCCAAGTCTAAAAATCCAGCAAAAGTGCACATGAATTTCACAAGATAGGATTTTTGGCTTTAACCATCTAACTGTGTTAGTATTCATTGCTGAATTGTATTTTTTTTTTTTAAAGGTGGCTTTAACCATCTGTGTTAGTATTCATTGCTGAATTGTATTTTTTTAAAAGGTGTAACACAAATTATTACAAAATGGAAAAAAAGTAGTAACCTGAGTATTGTTGGTACACTAGAGCACACCCACTAGTTTTTCCTTACGGGCTAGTCGTTCTGAGTTTTTACAACATATTTTCACTAAGCACACCTATTACTACTGAATCTGTCTTTGATGTTACTGGAATTCTTCACATTCAATGAGTTAAAGTTTCAAAGCTGTAGTTACCTGTGGAGACTGGCACAATTCATTTCATACATTTACTGCTCATTAGCTCGTGTATGAAGCAGTTTCTTGCACCTTGTATATCTGTAATGAATATTAAACCATCTCATCTACTCATAATAATATAATGGCTCCTATGATGACAGACTCTGTTTGCACAGGAAGCAGATGTTGATGTTTACCTAGATGTAATTTGCAATGATGAGTGGTGGTGAGCTGAGGTTTTTTCCTGCCAGAACAATTCAGTCTATGTTAAGCTTCTGCAAAATCTTTTGCATGCCATTGTGGTCTCATAGGTCATTAGAGATAGACATATTATGTCAGTCAATAATTGTGAACCTATATCAAGATATTAAATTATGCGTATAAGAAAACTATTTATTTAAAGATATATTTAGCAAGTCTCTAAAATGTGATGTCTAGGAAAAATTCTGGGTAAACTTCAACCAAAGATGAAAATAGCATTTGTCAGTGTCCTAAATGGATTTCTGACAAATAAATATGGTAGGAATTCTTCAGAGAGAGTGCCAGTGGATAGAAAATGAAATCAGTAACTGCTAAGGTTGAAATAAAACACATTTATTTTAGTAGAAGAGTGCCATACACTAAAATGAATTACAGAAGGGTGATATGAATTCTCCATCATTTAGAGCCTTTAAATCTAGGCTGAAAATCTTTCTGAAAGATACTTTTTAGTTCAACTTGACAAAAATTGATGAATCATTTTTTCTAACCTATGTTATGCCACAGATAAAAAAGGGATATTGGGATTTCTTTTGGTTTTAATACCTGTAAAATCTATAAGGTAATGAAATATAATCAGATAGCCACATCTATTTTATTTCTGAATTCAGTCTATGTTTTTTAACTTTTGGGCATAATTTACAACTTTAGACAATTAATATCTCAGGAATTCCTGCTTTGAATTTGGAACTGTTGTTCCCTATGCTCAGTTCTTTTGTCATCTCTTTCTAATCCAAAAACATGTTTTCTCATCTTCACGCTCATGTTTGGAACTGGGGACATAGCACTCTTTCTTGATGAACATTAATTTATTCTATGAGTTTCAGGCCCACTTCTCTTCTTCTCCTTTCTTGTTGTCAGCATATTGCAGGTATTTGATTTTTGTCACTTCTTGGAATCCTGAAATTAGGTCTTAATGAAATTCATAGTCAGACATAAATCTATAACTGTAATGATCATGTCAGTGTTATATACAGATAGCTTCAAAAGTCACCACTCATTTCTGAAAATATTCTGTGTTGAACAGGAAAACGTGGAAGACATGTCCAGAAGCAATCTTTTCCTTTGCTATTTCCTAAATCATACCATTGGCTCCAGAGACAGTAAAACCAGGGAAAATACAGATCTTTTGTCTCTCCTTATATTCATCAAAGTGCGTGTGGTACTGCTTGGCTGAAAGTGGTATTCTAAATTTAAATCAGTTGCAGTTGACTTAGTCACTTTTTTTTCCAATTTTTGGGGTTCCTTGTAGAACCCCAAAATCATATTTGTCTAAACCTTTAAAAAATAGCCCACCCTTCAATGTGACTAGAGATGTGGTCTGATCGCTTGCAGAAAACTGGCCTTAAAATTTCTATTTCAAGGCCATTTGGAATGATCTGGAATCTGACATGCATTTGTAAATGTATCTATTTATCTATATATATTTTTCTTTTGGAAAGACACCACCTTTCCACTCTCTAAGGTCTTCCTTTGGGGGCTCTTTTAAAATTCATTCTCTTTGTTCTTTTGCTAATTTTGTCCTGCTGCATCTCTTCTGTATCCTGAAAATGCCTTTCCCTCCTTGACATTTAGACTCTTCAAGTATTTATAGATTGTTACCATGTCCCCCTTTAGTTATTTCTTAGACAAACTATGCATATTTAGCACTTGCAATCAATCCTCATACATCAATCACTCCAGAAGTCTAATCATTTTTTGCAGCTTTCTTCAGATCTTCCTCCAATATGTGAATATCCTTCTAATAAGCTGCCTAAAATTAAATACAAAGGGTCATGTCTGCAGCTCATGTAAATCAGTGTGACTCTGCTGAAGACTGTGTTGATTCATGCTAGCTAAAGAGCAACATTTCTAGTGCAAAGATATCAAAACTGTATATATTTTGTGAAGTGAGCCTGAAACCACACAGAGCTTTTTTTCATAGTAAAGCTTCTTTGAATTAATTTCCATCACTTAGCTACACTTTTGAATAGAGAATTTCCAGTTTGCTCCTCAAAATAATCTGCATTTTTGTATTTTTATTAGTGTTTTGAGGAGCCCTGTCAGCTTCCCTGACAGACTTCCTTTCCATCCACGGCACAGCCGTGTGTCCCAGACCTCTAACTGGAGGTTTCTGCTCGCAGACCGTGGCCGTGCAGAGGTGATATGGGTTTAGAGAGGCTGTGGGAAGGATGGTTCTAGCCCAGAAGGTAACGAGCATCAATGGCTGGCATCCTCCCAAAGCATATCTCCTGCATGGAGAGAAAGATTATAATCCACCTTGCAGCAGCTTATCTACCTTTGGAGTCCTCTTTGTCACTCTAGTGGCCCCATCAAGCATCCATCCCTCAGCACGTTCAATCCAAAATCAGATCTTTGTGTCATTATGATCCAACAAAGGTTGTGCAGACTCATAGTAGGGAAAGATATGCTTATTTTTTAAAACTTTACCTTTTTCAAACTAGCTATAGCTAGAGGGCAAAAGTAGCAGCCCTAATTAGGCTACTAATAGCTCTAGGCCTCCTGTATTGTCAATGGAGATGAATGCACTTTTTTTCTGGATAATTAATACAGCATTTAATGGAACAAATTAACACTGAATATAAGTAAAAATGACATTTACAAATAACTTACAAAATAGGGTATCACTGTTAGCTGAAAAATGGTACTTTTCCATTAGAAATACTTTTGAAGTGCTGTCATAATTAAATTTCACAGGATTCATCTTCTGTAATATATTACAAATACACACACACAATTAGTGAAGAAACCTATTTCATTATGTCATTATGGTCAATTCTGTCCTGAATTGACACTGTTTAGGGAGAGAGGCATGGATTGTTGTTATTTGTAGACCATTATTTTCCACAGTAACGAATTTATCTGAATTTATACTTTTTTTGTTTTTCTTTTTTTTTTTTTCTGGCACTAATGTGCCATACACCTGGCCATACTTTGGAGAAATCTACCTTTTTGCAAATGCTTTGTGGGTGAGGTGGCACTTGGTTTCAAACCAAGACAACATCTTCTTCAGGGAGCACACTGTTCACACTAAAAATTCTTTATTTGAAAAAGTACAGAACCAAAGCCACTTTGTAATTGATAATCATAAAGGAAACCTATTGACTTACTGCTATTTTAAAAATTATTTTACATATGTGTTTCCCCACCGCTCCATTTTTTTTCTATTTACACAAATTTCTTTGGTCTTTTAATTTTAAATGAGTGTTTTCTGCTTGATTTCCTTCAGAACCATTTAGTACACCTTCTATTTACACAGACTTATAATTCCATAGGGAAGAGTAAAACAAATGCCATCTAACCTAAAGAACTTTCCATCCAAAACCAAAGGAGTCCTGTGATAACATGGAAGTCACATGCATTTGAACATGTATTTGTTCAAATAATTAGGGTCACAAAATTGGGATAAGGGGGATTAGTATTTGTTATATATATATATATATGTAGAGAGAGAGAGAGAGAGAGACCCCTCTCAAAGCTTTCATGAGATGCTATATATATTAGCATTGTGTTTCACCACAGAGAAGTATGTAGAGAAACATATTTTGAAATTTCCCTCAGCATTAATCAGCATATGATCATGGTTCAAATAGATTAGACTTTCAGATGCCAAGTAGGCTTCTGAGATAGACTGACAACCAATTATAAATGCTATGGAAATAGAAATTTGGCATAGGAAACAATGAGGTCATCTGCTAGACTTGTCAATACAGGGTTGTTCCCCCTCAGGATACTCTTGTTGTGCATGGTACTTCCCTAACTGCTTCTCACAAATTATTTACACGAACTATAGGGATTCATACTGCACTCTAACTATAGATTACGGCTAGGTCTCTATTTCTGACCCTGTATACCTCTTACATGTTTTACAAGGAGTGGCGTGAAGGGAGTAGAAAATATTGATTTATGAGGTATGGTAAACTAGCAAGCTAATATTGAGTTGCCTCCTCTCTTCCTTGAAAGCTCAAGGCTGCATTCTCAGAGGATTTATTGTGACTGACTTTGGAAAAACAGAGGCTGCTCCAGTCACTGATGGTAAACTAGTTACATGTAGCTATTTTACATCAATGTCTCCTTGTCACAGTAGACAAAGCAGATGTTTTTAGTTCTAAGGATGAAGGAATGAAACTGAACTGTGCTTCCTGTTGGAACTTGGTGGGAAAGAGGAGAAAAAAAAGTGGGAAGAAACAGCAAAAATATCTGAACAATTTATTACCATTTCTAGCTGTCCCTTTGCCCATGCCTACAAATGACACTATTTTCTAGGCAATCTTAGGACATCACATTTTAGCTTGTTTGTCCCTTACACATAACTGGTATTGCATCCTCAGGATTGGGGTATTAAGGAATAATCCTCTTTGCCTTGTAAAAAAGTCGGTGGAACCTGCCTCTGAAGAGAAGCAGAGGAATTCTGGGAATAATAGTGTCACTTGGTAATTGACTGACAATAAAATGGTCAATGAAATACAAAATACTGCTCAATGGGAAAAGTAATCATGTCTTTGCAGATAAAAATATGATTGCAAAATTTGTTACAATCGAAGGAATCACAAAATTGCTATGATGGTTCTTTGAAGAGAGCTTAACGCCCGGTAAGCCCAGAAAGGCAAAATGTCATATTAGAAGTTGTTAGGGAAGGAAGGTAGAATAAAACAGAAAACATCATTTAGGCAGCATATAAATCACAAGGACATTTATATTTTTTAGTAATAGAGTGTATTCTAATAGTCTCATCTGAAAAGTGTTAGGCAGAAATAGAAAAGCAAGAAGGAATGTGACAAGGATGAGCAACAGTGCAGGATAGCTCTGGTTTTAAGGGAGATTAAACAGAATAAGACGTCCAATTTGGAAAAGCTGTGATATGGTAAAAGTTTATAAAATCAGGACTGATGATCATTCATTAGCTCTCAAAGAGAGCAAGAAGCTGTCAAGTGATATTTTTCAAGCACCAGGTTTAAAACAAGTGAAGAACTTTTTTAACATGATTGCAATTAAAATGTGGAAGTCATTGCCACAGGATATTGTGAAGAACAAAGGTAAAAATGGATTCAGAAAAATTTACAGGAAGAATAAAAAAATCCCTCAGGAGCTGTTAAATACAAATATCTGAAGTCATGCCTGATGTAAGAAATCCTTCAACCAGTTGTTATCAGATACTTTTAGCATTTGAATTAGTCTTGTTCTTATATAATTTCCTTAAGCATCTGGTGTCCACTACTGTTCCCTCTCAGAGCACTGTTTCAGGCCTTGGACTATAGTCCCTTTGGGTGCTCTTCTGTCATTGTCTGCTAAATGAAATGCCAGTGTTCAGAAGGAAAGAAGGCCACCTGATAGTGTAGAGCTTGTTTTGGGGAGCCAGCTGGGCTATAAAACTGACAAATTCCTTTGTTTTTCTAAATGTTGCCTGCAGAGCTTATGAAGGTAACTGAAACTTTTCAGAGCTTCTGTAACTAACATTTCTGTGCTTGGAAATTATCTGCATGCTTGTGAGTCAGAGAGGATGAGAGTGTGCTGCAGCAGTGTGATCTCCTCTCTTACATGTGACTTATCAATGTGCTTCCATTGCAACCTCCATCCCACAGGTATACTCAGGGAACAGTTCATACACCCAATTTGATCCTTGCTTTTGGCAAACCTGATTCTAAAATAACGCCAGTAGCATAGATTTATTTCTTGTGAGGCACCAGTAACCAGATGGAAATTAAAATTTGTCATTCAGCTGAGCTTTTGGCTGCATTAGTCTGAAAGCAGTTCAGGAAAATACTCTTCCGAGCGTAAGCCACAAAATAGAGAAGAAGATAAAGATTTATATATATTCCTCACTAACATTTCCAAATATGTCTAAACTAATAGTATTTTGTTCTATTTTAAATTCTGTCACATTTTTTGTGGCTTTTTAATTTACCAATTACAGCGACAAGTCTTGACTAACCAGACAAAAATTTTTTCGTATTTTTTTTTGCCTTAATAATTTTGTAATTTTTCTAAACAGGAACTTGCAATGCTGCATTTCTGCCAAGATTTGTCATTGATGTGTGAGTCCAGAGATGTGATTGACTATGAAATTGTATCCTTCATAAGTACTAGTAATTTCTCCTTAATCTTTAGAGAACTAGAAAAGTATTGGGGAACTGCTCTCATAAATCCAGTATACTCTGGTCCTTCTGTAGATCAAGACAAGGCTGTAAAAGAATGCAAATCTGTAGCTTGCAAACCAAAGCTAGATTTTCCACATTGTACTATCTGACAATTACCCTTCCATTCTGCTTATTATAATTTAAGTAAAGCACACTCCTTGTCTAAGGCTTCAAAAGGTTTCTCTTCTCTGCTGCCTCTGTTTTGGTCAGTATTTATAGTCAGTCAACAGTAGCAATGCCCTTAACTACAGATAGTGTCCATCCAGTCAAAACACAAGAAGCAACAATTTGTTCTTCTTTCGAAATTATACTTTGGTACAAAAAAAAATCTAATTTCTAGATAGTATTTCTTTAAGAAAGAAGATTTCACTAAAATGTAATTTCGGGTTTTGAAGGGGATGTTATAGAAAAATAGACTACTTCTCTACTTCTTTTTTTTGTTAGCCTTTGGGAAATTTAAATTTAAAAACAAGAAAGAAGGAAGTAATGTCTTACCTTTTAAAACTAATTTGTTTCACGTTGGTAAGCAGCACTTTTGCTATTACATGTTTATTCACTTCAAAGCATGACCATGCTACTTCATCTCCAAAGAACGATTTTAGCACTCTACTGTTTTAACACGGTTAAGCTGGAAGGCAGTCAAGGGATGTGAGGAAGTAATTTGTTGTACATTTAATGGTGTGAAGTATCCACCAGGGAAAACTTAAAAGATTTTTCTGTTTCCTCACAAAAGTGTCCATGAGTGAAATTCCAATTTCCTGAGTAGTTCTCTGATTAGCTTTTCACAGCTCTGTCCTGTGTCAGACAATTGGCAAGAAAACAAACATCAGGCTTTTGTTGATATTCATGAATATTACACCTTTATCATTATCCCATTGGTGACATCTCCTGGATTTGCTATGAGGGAAGCTCCACCACTGCCGAGCTTATCTTCAGGCACCAGTCCTGTGGTGCTCTGTAACTGTGCAAGGCTGGAGCTAATCTGCTGCTTAACTCTGTTCCTGTGGGGATGCCGAGCACTGCAGCAGCTCAGCGCCAGCTCTGTGGAGTTCAGGCACTCTGTGGGCCACGAGCTGCTGTGCATCTAAACCATCACTTACCCACTGGCTTCTCAAAGTTCCCCTTGGACCTCCATCTCACAGGAGTCTGCATTAGCAGACTCTTCTGTGGCTCAGGGTTAAAATGAAGAATTTCCAGCAATCCCCATCTAGTTCTTCCTTAGAAAATAAATGTGAAGCTCAACAAAGCCCTGTTTAGAGGAAGCTTTGAGGGGATGCTATGCTTGAGCTATACTACACAATTCTCAACACACTGAGGAGTTCAATTAATAACACAATGCTCCTTTAAGCAATAAAACCTCTCCATTTTTTGAGAGAATTCCTGGAACTGAGGGAGCAGATTTATTTACTTGTAACCTGCACTGAATTGAATATTACATACTAGAGCTGACCTTCTGTCCTGAAGCTGGTTTAGTATTTGCTTTCCATTAAATAGAGAAAAGCTTCCAAAGAACCCCTTGAGACATCCTTTATGAGACTTTTGTGAGCTGCTACTTGCCTTCATACCACATCTCTCTGTGTCATGAAATCAATCTTATCCTTAGTTTTCCTTAAATACTTTCTTTCATAATACAATGTTTACCACAAAAAACAGTGTTTTGATTATTACTAAAATAAAGCTCCCAGGATAAGTGTCTTTTAATGAAACATATTTTATTTTGGTGAGCAGTGTTTAACCATAAAAAAACTGTCATGCAAACTCTTCTGCTTATAAATAGTATCTATATCACCACCGTGGGCATCATGTTCAAGGAAACAAATATGTCAGATTTTTTTCTTGTTTGGGAAGTAGGAAGAGATGCATGGATTTGCATGCTCACAAGGCTTTTTTGTGTTGCAATGACAAAGAAATTATTCTTGTATTCACCTGAAAAATATATTCTTAAATAAAGTTCCCCACATTCAGTCTTAGTGCTAAGGTATTAAGGCTAAACTAACAGTTTATTGAGTGCTCTTACAGATTTCTTTTATAGATGTATGCAGAAGTTATTTCAGCATTTGGAAAGAGCAGTACGTACTAAAGTGGGAGAGAGTTGGGTTTGCTATGGCTATTACTTTAACCCATTTTCTGATTAATTCATTAATGCATCATTCCTCAAAAATGAAATGACACTTCACTGCAGTAGTCTGAGAAAATCCTGATAATACTTTAATCTACAATATTTTCAGCAAACTGCTCAAGGTTTTCAGAAGAAATATTTACCCGATGGAGTTATCTTTTAAAAAAATTGCACTAAGTCTGCCTCACTGCACAAGTCATGCAGAACAAAATTCAATATTTTGGTCAATAACTTGGCAGCAAGATAAAAATGTATGATCTTCCACACCAGGTCAGCTCAAATCCAGTCTCCTGTGTGAAACTATCCCACACAGGAAGTGAAAGGAAAGTTTATATTAAGAGGGCAGGCACAGTGACATTTTCTCCAACTTGTAGTACTCAAAAGCTTTACCAGTTTTGGAACCAAGAAAATTATTTTTTTTAATATTGTCTTTTAAAGAGAACCAAAATCATAAGAGAGACCAAGACAGTAGGGTGATACATTTGTTCTTTAAGAAGTTATGTCCTGAGGTGTGGTTTGCCCTGAAACACAGTGGCATTCCACTTGACAGGGGGTTTTTAATTTTTTCTTATCAAAGAAGACTGTTTAGTTTGTACTGATCAGATGAGCACAGAGAATTGTGCTTCTATCAACCCAAATAAAATGCTGTGCTGCAAAAAAGCAGTTGAGAATTATTTTTATCCACCCCCATCCTACCTGTCTACCTCTGTGTCTGAGATCATTATCTGGTGTACTGCAGTGCTGGTGCGCTATCACTCTGGAGATTCTCAAGAAAGAGTGAAATCCCTCAGGAGAAAGATAATGGTCACCATAACTGCAATGTTTATGGCTGTTTCTCAGATTCAGTAGCATCAGACGGCTGTGTGTGAGCTAAGTGATGCAGTCCAGTGGCACTGGGGAGCCATATGACATTGCAATGACTTCTGAAAAGTCCTCCTGGGCTGGCTGTTAGTTCCCTAACAAAATAATGCTACTAGTCAACAGCACCTAAGGGTCTCCTTTTCTATTGAAATGCCAAAAAAGAAAACAAAGAAGTGAAGGAACTGCATTCTGTGGTTTATAGTATTTGTTTAGTTCTAGCGCAAGATAGCTGTACCGAAAGGAAAGAATAAAGAAGCTAGTGATTCTGTGAAAATCAGAGAGGCAAAAAGGGAGATTGTGGCAAGCCCTGAGCCAGAGGCTGTAATCAATTAGCTGATTGCTGAACTTCAGTCCCCTACATTACATCTGCCAGCAGCAGTGAAAGATGTACAGCTGAAAATTCCTCCTCACAAAACCACAAAGCCTGTGGATCTCTAGTCATAAATACTTAAAAAGGAAAGGGTCTGCTCTGGTATAGATTTCATCACCTTGATAATCAGCAGCCTTTCAGTAGTATCCACTTTATAAATAGAAGATACTTGGAACAGAGAGATGTGAATGCAGATGTCTGACGTAATAAAGCTCAAACTAATCTCCAGTATTTTATTAAGAAATCATTAGACTGAACTGCTTCAGGTGAAATCTTTCTCCATTGAAGTTAGCAGCAAAATTCCCTCTGACTTCAGACAGCAAGAAATAAAACCTTTTCAAGACAGTTATTAAGCTGCAGAACAGCTAAAAGGTAAGGAATTCATTTTGATTAAATGGAAATCTATATCTATCTCACAAACATAACTAGAGAAGAGATTCTATTGATTTTTACCTAATTTGTTATATTTACTGATATGAAGAGTCTTTGAGAGTCCTTTTTTATTTTCTAGCAATAGCTACCTAAGATTTTTATTTTTAATTGTACTTTGGAAAAGGTGATTTTAAGAACAAAAAGATAATCTGCTTACAAATAACTAGGTAAGTAACTCAACTTTTACTGCAGCAAACTGAAAAATCCTACCTAGAATTTTGCAATGAGCAGTGCGT
>VZTT01054100.1:0-24742 GCA_013400855.1 Buphagus erythrorhynchus
CCAGCCAGACCTGCAGCTGCTGCCTCTCCTGAGCCAGCCCTGGGCCGCCAGTGAAGTCACCCTTGCACCTCAGGTTGTGGGGATGGCAGTGGGGTCAGTGCAGGTGCTGGTGGCTGCACCACTGGCACCACCCTGGACGTGTTTCTGCACAGGACAAGCAGTGGGGGTCTGGCTGGGGGGTGTCTTGGGGGTCTGGCTGGGGGAAACATCACACTGAGTGCATGAGACTGTTTCAGAGAAGCTCTGATGAACACGGGGTTCATTTACAGAAAAAGGTGGAGATGGGTCAAGGTTGATCCCAGCATCCCCTTTCCAGGTCCCAAGCTGGATCACCTTCTCTGGTACCACCTCCCAGGACTCACATCCTGTTTGCAAACATTTCCTGTTGCCCATCAAGGGTGCCCACAAGGACCCTGCCCACAAACCCTACACAGACAGCTTTCCCCTTTGTGCAGGAGATTGCTGCCCCTTCCAAAGATCTCACATGGTCACCAAGCCTGGAACAGATGAGCAAGAGGAGGAAAAAACAGAGGTGATTCCCTTAAAAGTCATTAACATCTCTATTAGTATTGACTAATGCCAGATCTCACCCCTCACCATCCTCTTGTCCTCAACTGCAGGTTTTTTGGGACAAGGCCAGTCTCATTAACTTTGGAAAATACCTGCCACACTGAGGGTGATAAAATCATCAGCTTTCTGCAGCTAGGAGGGGCCAGTGCTTCTCATCCATCCTTCCATCAGCCCCATTCCTCTGCTTCCTGCTATATTCCTGAGAAACTCCCCCATACACTCCCCAGCTCCCAAATTTCCAGGACTTTTTGCACAGCATAAACAGTCCTCATCTTGAGATAATGCCTCTGTCCCAGTATCCACATGGGAGGAGATGGGACACAAGCCTCTTTTGCAGGACCAAATTTGCTGTGTGCCCTTCCCACCTGTGCTGCTGCAGGGGAGGTGTCCAAATCCCCCAAAACCTCAGTGGTCTCCAATGAGGGGATTAATTAGGACCCTCCTGCCAGATCTGTGTTATCTGAGACACGTAATAATCCAGCTGCTGCCTCCAGCTCCTCAGAAACTCCAGCATCTGTCTGGAGGCAAGGCTCAGCATACCAGTTCTTCCCATGGGCTGATTCTCCCTCCCAAAGGACACAATTTGGGGGTCACTCATGGTCCTTTAGCTCCTGTCTCAGGTTGCAATACAGGATATGCCCAGCAGTGTGTATTCTATCCCCAGCTGTTAAACCAGCTGGGGCAGTGTTCTTTATCTTTCCCAAACCCATCCTCCCTCCAGGAGATATCTCCTGTTAATGGGCCATGGAGTCCCACTGCATGGCTGAGAAAATTCCATCATCCCATTGGGAGATGCTCCACCCAGGGGGAGGAGCCAAGCATTTCCTACCCTGATCCAGTCTGAGATTTGGAACACCAGAGCAGCCTTTTCCCACTGGATTCCAGAGGAAAACCAGAACTTTCCACATCATCACTGGACCTTTGGAGGAAAACTGCACCTTGTACAGGAGCACTGCTCCACCAGAACCACATCTGTCACTGCAGGATTGCAGCCACCATTTAATGGGACTGCTGCCAACACCCTGACTGACTGACGGGCTCAGCTTGGATTCTGACTGTCAGTGTTTTGGGTTTGTTTTTTGTATTACTGTATTTCTATTTTAATTTTCCTAGTAAAGAACTGTTATTCCTATTCCCATATCTTTGCCTGAGAGCCCCTTAATTTCAAAATTATAATAATTTGGAGGGAGGGGGTTTACATTCTCCATTTTAAAAAGAGTCTCCTGCCTTTCTTGGCAGACACCTGTCTTTCAAACCAAGACAGCTCCACAGAAAAGTCAGCTTCTCCCTTCAGCATCTCTGGAGCTGGGCAAGCCAAGATGCTGGGGCTGTGGTACTGTTGGGATAGAGATGGAGCAGTTTTTCTGCATCCTCATGCCTGTCACACAGGGCCAAATCCTCCCTGTCCTGTCCCAGGTTAGCTCAGACCTCCTGCATCCCATCCCTCCATCATTCATCCTCCCTGGGGCCATGCAGGACCTGCCATTTGTCTGGTGTCACTCCTGGGTCCTGTGCAGGGTGGCTGAGCCTGGAGGCACTGTGTCCATGGAGGCTCCCAGTGGCCCCTCCAAGGTAAGCATGCCCTGTGCTGTGGCTGTTCCCTGCCACAGTTCCATGTCCCCACTGGAGCCAGCAGCTCTCTGAGCTGGGCCTCAGGGTGGGGCTCAGCAGGGCAGTTCAAGGGATTTTGCAGATTTTTCAGTGTTTTTTTTTCACAGCTCCAAAGCAGATTGCACCCAGCTAGGACAGCCCCTTTGGAAAGCATTCCTGCTTCAGTTTCCAATGCATCCATCCATTTTCCTAATGCAGCAGAGGTCATGGGATGGCACTCTGTGCTTCTGTGTATCTCACCCAGCCCTCTAAAAGCTTGTCCAGCTTCATCTCCAAACATCTAGTGCAGTTCCTGGGTTGATGGTCCTGAGATATTTTTGTGAGGAGGGTGGAGGATCTGCCTTCACACATGCCTGTATTCAGATCTTGATCAACAAAGGATCCCCACAGAGGCTGATCCTCCAGGCACGAATCACCAGGAATTCCATCTCTAGTCCTTCTGCTCTTCCTCAATGAATGGTTCTTCAGTCAGATTTCTCAAACTATCCCTGCAGGGAGCCCTGCTTCAGCTTCCTGCTGTGGGAGCAGCAGAGATTCAGGGACTGTCAGGAATGCAGATCCATCTATGAAGTGCAGATGGGACTGTCCTTCCCTCCATGTGAGACCTGCTCATGAGCCTCTTTAGAGCCTCACTGCTGGTTTGCCTCCAAACCAGTACATGGTGGCAAGTATGACCAGTAGGAGCAGAGACAAGGGGGTTGTTCTGTCCTAGGAAGGGACAGCTGCTGGGTTGGGTGTTGCAGACATCAATGCTTCCCTAGCAGGGAAGGCTGCTGCCTGGAGCCTTGTGTGCCAAAGGCAACAGGCCTGAGATAGATCATGAAAACATTACAAATGTCAAAATCCCCCTGATTTTCTATATCCTGAAACTCTCCACAAACACAATCTGAATATTTGCAGTATTTTTCTTTAGGAAAACACATTTCAGAGCAACTAAGCAAAGAGGGAGAGTCATAAAGCTGATGGGAGATTGGGCCCATCTCACTGACATTTCCCTGGGGTCTGGGATCCCAGAGCATTCCCCAAGAGGAACATGGATACCCTCATGCTGTCCCTGTCCAAGGGTCAGTGTTCAGTGGGATGTGGAGGTAACAGTGACAGCAGCAATGTGGGTACCTGCAGGAGACAGGGGCTGTCAGGCAAAGGTTGTGCACTTCAAGATCTGACCATCATTGGAATTAGTGAAGCAGCCAGGTAAAACAACAAGGCCTTGTTGCTTTTTTTCTTTCCTTAAAAAAATCTAATTTAAAAGCTCATTACCTTCTGTAAGAAAAGGGGGTTGAAGTCTTTGATTTCTCCCTCTGGGCAATCTGTAATCCCTCAGCTAAATCAGGAGTCCTTTAATTAAGACCTCAGTCATTTGAATTGTTAATGAAGATCCATTGGAGGACCATCATTCTCATTCCTGATTTCATCTTGTGCTAATTAGGGACTCCTGATTAAAATTCATCATCTCAGAAGATATTTATAACTCTCTAACTATCCCTAGACCTCATTAATTCAAAGCCACCTGTTTGGAAAGAGATGAGGGAACCTAAATGGCACCAGTGGGATCTGGAGCTAAGGGAACACTGCTGACTGACAGATGACAGTGCTGGTCTCACTGCACAGACTGAGTTTAGTGGGAGAGAGAAGAGAAGAGAAGAGGAGAGAAGAGAAGAGAAGAGGAGAGAAGAGAAGAGAAGAGGAGAGAAGAGAAGAGAAGAGGAGAGAAGAGAAGAGAAGAGGAGAGAAGAGAAGAGAAGAGGAGAGAAGAGAAGAGAAGAGGAGAGAAGAGAAGAGAAGAGGCTAAGCAGCCACCAGCCAAAGAGCAGGCAGACCCCCTCTTCGATCAGTGTCCTGAAAGGTTCAAGGGTGTGAAGACTTGGAAACATTTACTATAGGAAGAGACCACCCCATGACTCCTTCTGTGTCCCCTGGACAGACACATCCTGCCTGTCTCAGCAGCCCACCAGGGACACACTGGGTCACACAGCCTGGCTGCTCCCTCCACAGTCTGCCCAGCACTGAATTCCTGTCCTGAGCCCCAGTGA
Source organism: Buphagus erythrorhynchus (assembly GCA_013400855.1). Classification (NCBI taxonomy): domain Eukaryota; kingdom Metazoa; phylum Chordata; class Aves; order Passeriformes; family Sturnidae; genus Buphagus; species Buphagus erythrorhynchus. The sequence continues at coordinate 4,215 of VZTT01054100.1, forward strand.
AGCTGAACCAGCCCCACAGACCTCACCCCTGGAAGAGCCATGGGGTCCTTTTCCCACAAAACCCCCAGTGGTAATAGGGAGGGAACCCCAAAGCATCCAGCTCTCCTTCCAACCCACACCTCAGTTTCTCTGGGCTTTGCCTTGTGCTCTCCCACCATGTCCCCCCTGGCACCACCTGAAGTTTAGCAGAAGCTCTGCCCCTTCCCCTTCTCCTTGTTGTCCTCTGCCATCCCCCTCATGCTGCCCTCCCTTTCCCTCTCCCCATCCATGCTCTCTCCCATGGCTCCCTCTTCTCACCAGCTGTCCAGTCCTGAAGTTTGCCATGACTCTGCTGATCTTCTGCTTCTGCCCTAGTTCAGCCTAAATTTGGGTCAGGCTCCCTGGGGCTGGGGATCAAGCCCAGGGATCACAACCATCACAAGAGGTTTCCCTGGAGTCATTTGTCCCCTTGACCCAAAAGGAACTCTTTCCTTTGGGACAAACAATGTTTTTGCTTCACTTCAGGCTCTCCTGCTTTGGGTCAGGCTTTAAATAAAAACACTCTATGAAAATAGGAAAAGAGCTTTGTTTCAAAGATGTCTAATGAAATACTCCAGCACTTCTGAAATTATACATTTTACCTTGGAAACATCTAGCAGGACTATGCTGACAATTTCACCTACATCCAAATGACTGAAACATGAACTTACAGCTCCTTTTGGTCATGTTGAAACCTCATTTTTGGTGAATTACTACACATAAGAGTTCCAGCTGCCCAGGTTTCACTGCCCTGCAGCCCAGGTGAGTTTTGGGACAGCTCATCCCAGGCCCCTTACACATCACCACCAATGCTGTGACAGCAGTGTCTGTCACAGAATACAGCAGCTCTTCAGCCATACTCTGAGATGTGAGGCTCCTTCCTCACACAGTGGCTGAGCCCAGTGGTATTTGTACCAGTCACCACAACACAAAGTAGGAAAAAATCCCTGGGTTGCTGTGGGCAACAAAAAAGGATGATAAATGCACTTTGAATCTCTTTGCCTCTAGACAGACCCATTTAAAAGTGACCTGCAAGGGACCTTCCCCTTTTGGTCCCAAATAATAGAAGCTCTGAATTAATTTTAACACTGGGTTTATTGCCCTTATGCCTTTTTGTTCCTGTTAGAAATTCAGGTCCCTGTGCAGGCCCCTGAATGAGTGAGTGCAATGAGGATGCAACAGGAGGGAAGAGTGAACACAAGTGAATGAAAAATGGTTTTTAAACACTCTCCAAATTGCCCAGCTTTTATCCTGCTGGAGTGGGAGAGGACACTGTTTAATGCAGTTTGCTTTGTGCTTGACAGATTTATTTAACTCCAACAATGGTGTGGTGGTTCAGAGAAAGGAAGCCTTTGTTGGAGTCACAGCTCTCCATGGCAAGCAGACTCCATGCCCTTGCTCGAGTGAGGCCACTTTGCATGGAAGAATGAACTGCTTATTTGGGATGGGTGACCCCAGAGCCTGCTGCCTGCTGGGAGGCACAGTCTGGGATGGCCAAATCTGACAGCAGCTTCGAGCTTTGCCTCTGTCTGTGGTAGCCAGGAAAGCATCAGAGCTGTGTGTGTCCAGCCCAAAGAGCAGGGGCTCTTCTGAGCAATGGAAACATTCAGGGTCTGGGACAAAAATCCCTGGCTGCTATGAAGTTCTCTTGAACTTCCCAAAGGGGCTTGCTTACATTTGAAGTTTTCCAGGTAGCATTTGAGTAAATGATGTGTGATGAACCTGTTGTTTTGCTATCAGAACTACTCAGGACTGTGGTTTCCATCTGAAAAACCCAGGTTTCTCCAAGCCCTGGGAGCTTCCAAGCCTTTGGAAGGTCATCTGAGTCCCCACATGGAGCTGGAAGGAAAAAGGGAATGGAGGGCCAAGGGAGCTATTAAAATCCCCTTCAGGGGCATGATGGGTGGCAGGATAATCCCAGCTGCTCCCAGAGACACTGAGATAGGCCCAAGGGATGTTTTAAGAGGCCTGAAGATAAAAAGAAAAAGGCTGAAAAGAAATAGTCAGGGGAACTGAATGAGAATATGCAAACTCAGCTAAGAACTGTAAGGAAATGATAAAGGCCAGGGAAAAACAGAGAAAAATAACACTGCCAAGAAGACTACTGGGAATAAGAAGGAATTTTGCAAATTGCAGCAAAGGGAAAGCAAATACAGTGTGAGTCAGCCCATTAATAAATGAGAAGGGAATGCCAATTAATGAGAATTCAGAAGCAGCTGAGGTACTGACCTGCTTTCAGATTTTCTATTTCATTCCCAGCACAACTGAGTTCTGGGAGGCATTAACCCTTTCCTCTGCACCCTGCAGGACTGGGCACTGTGGGTCAGAAAGTCAGCAAGCCTCTTGCAGTACAGGGACCTGCTTCAAACTCCTTCATGCACTTGTGCAAAGCTTCATCCCAGCTGAACCACAGCACTCTGTGATGGACACCTCAGCCATGGGACACCCTTCTGCTGCCAGTCCTCATTCCCATGTGGCTGGGCTCATACATACAAGACCCTGAGGATGGTCTTCTCTCACGTGTCCCACCCCTCTCCTTCATTCTCCTGTTCTGTTTATTTTATTGATCCTAGTTGATTTGAAACAGTTTTTCAAAGTTTTTTCCCAGATAGCTGGAGTAGAGACCGGTTTTTCTTTTTTCTCCTGCTGGGAACTGTGGATCTTAACCAGTATAAACCAGTGCAGCTCCACTATGGCCATCAGAGGGGATCTCTGATTCACCTTTGGCCAAAAGCAAGAGGGTCGAGGCACTGGTCATTCATAACACAGACCAGTGAGATGTCTGCTCCATCCTTCACTGTCTCTTTGGGAGGCCCCAGCACAACCTCTCTGCCAAGTGGCAGCAGTTTGTTTTATGGATCACCTCCTGTTTGATGATGTATTGATGCATTCATGATGTATTCATTCATCTTTTCCACCACCAACCTCTGAATTCCTCATTCCCAAACTGAACTGCATCACTCCAGGATCCACCAGTGCCTCGGTCTGAACCTTCCACTCCTGCTCCCAGCAGCACAATTTGCAGGGCAAGGTCTTGCAGCCTCTGAGTCATTGATTTTTGCCCTTCACAGCAGCACAAAGACACTTCACAGCAATCATCCTGCCAGGAGACACTTAAGGATTTTCATGTCCTGATTTTGCAAGGAGAAGCAAAATCCAGAGGCAACAGAGTTAGGGAAGCTGTAGTTAAAGCTCTTCTGGCCTGTGACAGACACTCACTGTCCTAGCTGCACTTTCCCAGGCTGGATGCCTGCACACACTGAGTAGCTGAAGAGCATTTTCAGTTAAACCACCACTGCTGTCAGTCAGGGAATGAAAATCTGGCTTTTGAAACCACTGAAGGGCTCTACAATTGATGCAAGAGTCAGAGATGCCACAGAGATCTGCATGGTCTTCCATGGGGGTTGTTCTTCTTTTTCCTTATCTAAATCCTTAAATAAATGTGCATTTGTCTCCTGAAGGACCTGGAACTTGCACTTTCAATAGGTCCCTACTCCAATCCTCTCCAAATTGGGATATGGGCAGGCAGACAGTTGCACACCAAATCCCCCCTTCTGTGAGGGTCCCTCTTGTCATGTGCATTTTCACAAGCTCTTGACCTGCTGTTGGAATTGGTTGTCACTGGCTTAAGCCCTTCTTCAGAGTCTGAGCTCTGAGTAAACACTAAATGTCAAGGCTCATGACCTAAAAAAGGGCAGATGGGGACATTGAACTCAGTCCTCAACCACTCTTCTCTCAGTTTTTCCAGTCCAAAGTACCCTGGAGGGTGTTATTCCAGCTTCTCTCCAAGGTTTGTCTGTCCTGGCTGTCCTGCTTCAGCTCCTCACCACATCAGCATCAAAGACCTTCCTGTGCTGTCCACAGGGCAGCTCCCAGAACTGCTGTTCTTCCTGCTGAGTCCTTCACCTCCCTCTCTTCCTCACTGAATTTCCACTGGGGCTCCATTAAACGTGTCTGTGGGGGTACTGGTGGGGCAATGGATGCAAATACCTGGTCTGGGAATGTGAAGAGATCTCCCTGGGGCCAAACTGAGCAGTCAGACTCACAGCATGGCACCAGCAGCAGCAGTGGCTCTAGGTGTCCCCACCATGTGTCTGGGCAAGGTCTGGGTGCAGCCAGGTCATCCCCAGTGTCCATCCATCAGATGGAGCCTGTCTGGGCTGTGTGCTTGCATCCTGTCTTTTCAACCTGGCATCCTCCTGGCCCTAATGTCTTCAACTCCAACTAGAGCCTTAGAGACAAAAGCCTCCCAGAAGCAGTGCTGGTGTTCCAGGAAGCCACTCCAAAGTGTTTCCAAAGCCAGCAAACATCCCTGCCCTGGTGTCAGGCTGAGAACAGAGCAGGAGGGGCAGGGCATCAATGCAGAATCTCAGAGAAGCCAGAGGACCTGCTTAGCATCATGGAATCATTAAGGCTGGAAAAGCTCTCAAAGATCTCTGAGTCCAACCATTAGTCCAGCACCATCACCATGTTCACCTTTAAACCATGTCCCTGAGCATCACAACTGCCCAAAGTTTGAGCCCTTCCAGGGATGGTGACTCTACCACTGCCCTGGGCAGCCTGTGCCAGCCTTACCACCTTTCAGTGAAGATTTTTTTTTTTTTTAATATCCGATCAATCTAAACCTATCAATCCAATCCAATCTAAACCTTCCCTGGTGCAACTTGAGGCCATTTCCTCTTGTCCTGTTTGTTCCCTGGAAGAAGAACCTGACCCTCACCTCCTGGCTGCATTCTCCTTTCAGGAAGTTGTGAAGAGGGAGAAGATCCCCCTGAGCCTCCTTTTCCCCAGGCTGAGCCCCTCCAGCTCCCTCAGCTGCTCCTCACCACACTTGTGCTCCAGACCTTTCCCCAGGTCTTGGCAAATGCTTGGTCCCTTTTGTTCTTTTAGAGTTTGCATTACACCAGGTAACCTCTCCATCCACACCTTTTACCTTGTGCATTTCACTACATACCCAAATTAAACTTTCCCTGCCCTTTCCAAGAATGCACTTGGCCCTCAGTCCTGGAAAGCCCTTTAGAAAGGTGCTCCAAAGGTGGTTTTTTTAATGTACAAGATGCAGAGGCTGAGTTAAGTTGCAGAGAAAATGGTGGCTTTTCCTTTGCTCATATCACCTTCACCCCAGCCATAGCCAAGTTAGACACAGAGCATGATTAGCCTTCAGAATACTTGCAATCTTGTTTAAATATTATCTTTGTTAATCTGCTTTATAGGCCTTCTGCTTTTGGGGTGCTTAAACTGCTTTCAAAACAGTCTATAAACCCTTTTCCTCTGTAACTGGGAGGATTAGAAAAGGATTTTTATTTTCAAATAAAAGCCCAGAGTTGTAGGTATTCACAAACTCCAGCATCTCAGGTTATTGGGGAAACAACTCCTGGCTGAAATAATGTCCACTGGCAGCACCTCAGCACACCCAGCACTCACGTGTGCTCATGCTTGGAGTTTGTGTGAGGTTCCAGCTGTATTCTGGCACCTACAGGATTGCCAAAGAGGGGAAACAATTCAACAATCTTTAAAACATCAGGCTACAGAAATCATGAGGCTGCCTTAATAATCATAATTCTTTAATAGGTTCATTTGGCTGCAACAGGCAAAGCTTTTATAAAATACTAATTTTAGGGACACTTGCAGTACTATCACACAGGTTGGCAATGTTATATTTAATAGAGCCAGAAAGGCAGTCACAGCTTCATTATTGGGTTTTAACACTTTTCACAGCCTCCAGAAAATTTAATCTTTGGATGAAAACTTTCCAGTTTTGTCATATCTGCTGTTGTTGATGTTTCTCCTTAATGTTAATGTAAAATATCTCTGGACAAAGCTATTTTTCTGCCATTCTTCTCATTTCCTCCCATTTTCTCCTATATTTTCCCATTCCTATTTTCCCACACTAAGCAATGGGATGCAGTTATCCATCAGAATTCTGCACTCACCCAGGCACTCTTGGGGGATGGGACCCCCCAGATGTTCCCCAAGGAGATCTCATTGTGGCCTGGGACACATCTTGCTTTTCCATTCTCCAAAATCACATTGTCACTACCAGGGCATTTGGGAGATTTGCAAAACTGCAGCTGAGCAGCCAGCTTGGCACAGAAATGCCCTGGGGGCAGGATGTGAGACCTGCACTGTCACAGGTGGGTCTCACAGCAAGCACTGGTGTTAAGGCAGAGTTTCCTCTTATAAAACAGTTTTCAGTCACTTAGATTTCACCAGACTTTAACCACTGGGCAATTTTCCACCTCAGCCTGCCTCTGTCTGCTTTTATAGCCACTAGAGGGAAAGGGGGGCTTCTAGGGAAAAAGTCACATCATCCTGAGGCAAGCAGTTCAGGTAGGACAGTGTGTTGGCATTATTGACACTGTGGAAGGTGTCTCCACAAGTGTCTCTGCCATGGACACCTGGTGTCTGCAGATGATCCAGTGCATCCCACCCCCAGTTTGGGCTGGATTGTCTGAAGGGAAATCCAGGCAGAAGGGTCAGGCCAAGGAGAAACAGTGCTTGGTCTTTGCTTAAAGGATTTGTGTGTGTGGGTGGGTGCCTGTATCTCAATGTTACCACCATAAAAACTCGTGCTCACACATAACTAGAGGACACCCAAGGATCCACTCTTTCTAAGAACCTGTCCTCTCCATTCTTCTTGCTCAGTTCATGGAGATGGGATTTTTGCTAGTGAAGGACATCTTAGAGCATTTTCAAGCCCCCAAGGGTAATAGACATGATACTCTAGAAGAGCACATCCAAGATTTATGCAAACACTCCACTTGCTCCACATAGTCCAGCAATGGAACAGTAGGAGGGAGAAGAAGCCAAAAGAAATGGACCAGAATGAAAAAAAACAATGTGAGGTGGGAGTCAAATTAATGTAGGTGACACAACATGGTGATACAGGACCATGCTATCAGCACTGGGGTTTGGGAAGGGCCACAGCTGTAGGTCAAACAGCAAAGGGCAGGAGGCAAAGGGGATTTCAGACAGGCAAGGTGTCCTGTGGATGCTCCTGGATGGTGATGGCAGCTGGAATCAAGATTTAGCTGAATGTGGCTGTCAGGCATCTATAGCTGTACCAGGGCCTGACTGAAGTCCTAGTGACATCCTAGCCCAGCCACAGAAGCTCTTAAATGTCCCTCCATGCCAGATGAGAGGGGAAGTGCACATTTCTCTCTCCATTCTACCTGCTGGAGAGGGAAGGAAAAATGGTAGAGAGGAAGAAAGGAGAAATGGATGGAGAACAGCACAGTCTCAGCCTTGCTAACTCCAGCTGTGAAATTCCAAAAGACAGGACTTGCCCTCCATGGGCACTAAGGACCAACACTCAGCCCCAGCAAGATGCACAGTTTCCTCACTGTGAAATGCCACAGTGTGGAAGGGGACCCTGACTGAAGCCACGTGGAGGGCACAGCCTCTGACACCTGATGCAGATGTTTATGAGCATGGCTGTGCTGGATCAGAGCAGCTCAGCATGTTGCTAGATGGACTCTAAAGCCACCCCAAGCCCTCCAGCTGACCTAACATCTTCTGATCTTTCTCTAGATTTGGATGTCAGGGCTGGAACAGAGATCTACCAGGTGGAGAAGGGAAATAATGGCCAGGACCAGAAGAATTACTTGTGAAAATGGCTAGAACTACAACAAGCACCTCTCTGTGCTCCTCACATCCACTCAGTGCAGGAAAGGAGAGAGACTGGAAACCCAGCACACCAGCACCAAACGGAAGGGAGATACTGGGAGACAAAGCTACCACCCTGGAGGTGACAGTGAGAAAATAGCACCAACTAGTTCCAGCCCTAGTTTCCACCAAAATATCACTGTTTGAGCCAAGTTGGGCTGCTCAGATACAAACCTCACCATGAGCTAAAACCAAAGGTCTGAAACCAGCACCCCCCTGCCCCTGGTGCTGGCGATGTAGCTGCTCTAGAGGCGATGGAAAAGGGGTGACAAGGCTCCTGGAGGGGCAGTCTGGGGTAGGGGAGCTCCCCGATGAGCTCTGTATTTCGGACCAGCACGGCTAGATGGCACTGTGTACTCTTCCAGGAGTGGCACATCCACCACAGCTCCATGCCCAGGAATTTAACATGCCCTGTGTTTCCTGTTGCTGTTGAAGCTCTCCTCTGAAACGCAGCTAATCTGAGGGATGGCGTGGGCTGGTGGGAGTTTTGTCATGGCCAGAGCACAGGCGACCTTCTCAGAGAGGAAACTGGCAGGATTTTCTGTTTCAGGGTTATTTTGACAAAGGCAAGTATGTGTTTGAAGGAAGAAAAAAATGCCATTTCTATACAACCGTGAGCAGCAGAGACAGACCTTGAGGAGTCAGGCCTGGAGTGGACTTACACCATCACACCTATGGAGATCATCATGTTCATGTCCTGTTTACCCACACTCTGGGGGGAGGATGAACACAGTGGAGCACTGGGACAGGGTGTCCCTGTGCTGTTATGCCAGTGCTGCTGCAGAAGACAAGGACCTGGATTTGAGGCTCCCAGATTCTGAGAGATCAGTCTGAGCTTCCTCTGTCCAGCAGCAAATCTGGACACAGACCAGCTCTGCCTCAGCAAGGAGCCCACTGGGATCTCCTGCAGCCCTGGAAGACATTTGGTCACCCAGGCAATGTGCAAAGACCAGAAAAAGGCAGGGGAGGGGCAAAGGGCATGAGAAATGAATGGAGGGGTAGATGGGCAGGGTTAGACAGCACACAAGAGGAACACGAAGCCCACCACTGCCTTTTAGTGTCCTGACATTTATTTGTGGGTCAGTTTGAGATGAGGACCCAGAGGCAATCTTTACAAAAGGCAGAGCAGTCTGAGCCTCTCTCCTCCTCCTCCCCAGCTGGTGGGCTCAGGCTGGGAGGCTGAAGCCACCAGCACAGCGGGGTCCCCAGCCAGGAGCCACCGTCCCTCGCTGCGCTGTCTGCACAGCACTTGGGGAGTGAACATCTCAGCAGCCAGGCTCCCATTTCTCCTCTTGCTACCAGCTGGTCAGGCGGGCTGCCAAGGCTGTGCTGGCAGGAAACCGGGCAGTTTTCCATCAGGATCTCATCCGCAGTCACAGATCTCCGGGGAATATTTCTGTCCTGATGAATCAGCAGTCTTAGGTGGAAGATGGGCTGCCTGCTGGAGGGGTTAATGTCCAGCAGGCAGGAAAGGTGGGAGTCCCCAGGTCAGGCAGGTGCCAGCTAATCCAATCCCCCCCAAATCCATCCCCTCCTGGAGGCCTCTCCTTAATCTGTTACAGTCGGCGTTTGCCCTGGGGCCACGGATCTGATGTCTCCTCCAAGCAGGGTGTCAGTATTAACTATTATAATTCTGGATATTCTTGTTAGCCATGCAAATGTCCAACACCAGGCTGGAATCTCACTTCCCTCTCCAGCTTCAGCAACATCCTGTGGCAAATTGCTGTGTGCAGAGACACTTCTGTTTGTCGTCCCCAGCCACCACCTGTTCTTCTCACCACGTTCCTGGGTTATCCCACAGGCACTGCAGCTCTCCCCTGCACTGTTCCCTACTTGACACCACCACATTTTGGCCTGGCCCTTTGTTGCAAAAATCTGTCTTTTGTGGTGAGCTGGGAAAAGTGTAGTGGGATGTTGATTCCCTTTCCAAGTCACCCTGGTGAGACACTCCACAGTTTGTGTCTGCTTGTGGCAGAATCCACTGGTGTCCATGGACAAGAAAACCCATCCCATGTGAATCAGGACTGCAGCACCAGCCCCTCACAGTCAGCACAGCCCTGGGGTCAAAACCCCCCCTCCAAAAGGTAAATGTGCTGGGACAGGGTAAGAGGTGGTTTTCTACTCTGCATGAAGTTCCAATTTATCACGTGGGAAGCAGGTGTAGAGCTCAAATGGAGAGCAAATGGCAATGGGACAGAAAAATGTTAACAAGTCAAAAATCAGCAAGTGCTGCACTGAGTTCTGTAGTGTGATTAATAAAACAAACATGTGAAAAAAAATCTCCATTTCAGCACATGGCCAGAAATGCAGTGTGTTGTGTTATCAGGGCTATTCTGCCCTCTGAATACCAACCTCTCTGTTTGGGTTCACACTAAAATACTCTAACATGCTTTCAATTTTTTTTTTTTTAATTTTTATTTTATTTTTACAAATGCTCAAACTTTCCTGCCACAAATTATTTTTGGCTGAGTTACAAGTAAAATGGCCGTGTATAGCCATTTCTTTAAAAAAAAAAAAAAAAAAAAAAAAAAAAGACAAACCGAAAAAAACCCAAGTTTATGAGATATTTTGGTTGAATGTTTTTTTTTCTACATGAACACACAGTGAAAGTTCAGGAGTTTTCACTTTTTTCCACCCAAAAGCTCCTCTTAAGCTGAAGCATCTTTAACATGATCTCACCTTTACAGACCATCCCCTTGGAAAGATTATTGCTACTAACAAAGCTTGGGACCATCTCCCCCTTTCACCCAAAAAAAGCTGTCTGGGACTGCTGTAAGGACAGGCTGTCACTGGCAGCCTCAGCCATGATAAGTCACAACTCATCCCACTGCAAAATTATGACTTTGGCATGAAAATCATTATTAAATCAGTAATAGACAAGCAAATCTTATTTGCCTGTGGTCCCAGGTGCTCTCAGGCTGTAGTTTTGAACTACAAAGGAGAGAAACTTTTTGGGGACAGACTGTGAAAGAAAAGTTTCAAGCACACAATGCCACTAAGCTGATAATTTAAGGAAAATAATGAACATTATCAAGAGTCATAAAGAGCCTTGCTGCAAGAACTGGCACCTTCAGCAGCTCCACAAAAATATCCCCACATCATGGGAGTTCATGGGCAGTTTTGGAATAATTAACCCCCAAGCACATTAAGTCCAAGAAAAACTAATTACTTTCACAGAACAAAACAGATTGTTTTACAGGCAATGTTGTTCTTTGGCCTGTCTTTTCTGGAAAATGGCACCAGTTAAACCAAATCAATTTTATTAACTGAGAGTGCTGTGAAAAGATTTATGGAGAAGGACTCTTTGATGAGCCTTTAATAACAGACCTGATGCCCATTACCAGGGCTGACAAGATGCACATGCTGGACAAGAGAGACCCTCTGAGCTGGAGACCTTTCACAGTCTGGTCAGAAAGGGTTTTTTCCATGCTTCTTCCTCTAGTGAGTCCTAAATCAAACATTTAACGTTGGTCATAGGGCTTTAATGGCACAAGCCTGTTACCCAGAGAGGATTTTCATCCTGTTTGGTGCAGTTGTGCTGGGCTCCATTCAATCAGAGCTCCACACAGTTTGTTTGCAGAGCAGCCTTCCCTCAGTGCTACCCTGGCACTGCCATCCCCAGTCACACTGGAACAGGACAAGCCATGAACAAGGCTCTGGCAGCCCATGGTCTTGGCCTCAGTTGCCCCAGGAGCTGTGCTGAGTCCTGCAGGGACAGATTGCCTCCCTGCCCCAGAGTGGGGAGGTCTCAACTTGCTGGAGATTGTTTGGGTAGCTTGTGATGGATCGTGCCCCGATGTCGAGAGTTGAGGTGCAGAGGGAGGCTGAAAAACTTAACACTGAAAATGTTTTAAAGCAAAGGGAACATCAAAAGATCTCCAGGAAACAGCAAACACCCAGAGTTCAGCAATCTCTGAAACAGATCCCCTCCTCCCATCTCCATGTCTGGATAAGAGAGACTCCCAAGAAAAAGGGCAATCAAGATCAGAGAAGATGGTAAGCTATAAATCAACCACCTCTCTCTTTTCACCTCCTTCTCTGTGCCCTGCAGTCTTAGGAAACCTTGGAGCAGCAAGACACGAATTCAAACAGCAGGATGACTCCTCCTGTCTCCTCCTCAAGGGACTTGCCCCAGCGCAGCCCCCAAGCCTTCCTCCAAACGGTGCTGGGTGGGGAGCACGAACATTCTCTGCAGCACTGCAGATTTTATCTCACATGACAGATTTAGACTCTTACAGAAAAGTCAAATCAGCCTTAGAATCCTCTTTCAGATTCACTGTCTAGCACTGTAACATTTTTCTATAAATCTGAGAGGTTGAACACAAGGTTAGGAGGCTTTGAGCCCAGCCCTGAGCACACTGGTCATTAGGAACACATCTTAGAGGAGCATGTGCCCCACTGCACTTCCAGAGCTGCTGGCTGGCATGGGGCAGCCTCCTCTTCTGATAGCCAGGCAGGTGGGGGTGACCCAGCCCTGGGTTTTAACACCCAGATGCATTTTTCAGGTGGGTGGATTTGGGGCATTCCCAATAGTGGATGTGCCTCTCAGTGATAACAAGGCCAAGCTGAGCCCCTTCCCCTCCATATTCAGAGCCTCCTCCACCTCTGAGCATCACACTGCAGTGTGGGGTGCAGTATGGAGATGACATGTGACAGAAACACGGGGCAGGTTTTGCCCCTCAGCGTGGCCCATGGTGAGGCAGCAGGGCAGGGAGTGCAGCATGTCCCTGTGTAAGGGGATACAGCCCTCAGTGCCTGCTGGCTCTGCTTCAGGAGGATGTTTTATGCACACACATGCATTAGTGCAGTTGCCAGGTTACTGGGCAGACAAACTATGTTCAGCCTTTCTGACTGAGGTCTCCTGCCTGTGAGGCTGGCTCAGGAGCAGAAGCAGCAGCAAGCCCAGTCTGTGTGTCACCATTCAAGGGGCCTAAAGCCACAGAGCAGGAGCCCAAAGAGAAAGAGAGGAAGAAAAGGAAAGAAGGGATGCTGGGGGGGCACTTACATCCCCTGTTAATTCTGGGGTACCAGATTGACCCTCTCCAGCTTCATCAAATCTCCAGCATCTCCTATGGCAAAAACAAGGTGCCACAAGGAGAGAAAGGACATCTCTCATTTTTGGCACTGATTTGCTGCACAAATCAGTTCTCACATTCCTCCATTTCAAGGGGAAAGCAAAAGCTTTGCTGTGCTCCATCTCCCCAATTCCAGGCAGCACAGGTGGCTCCTGACTTGGACCTTCTTGGTTTTATGACCTGGAGAGCCCCTGCTGCTTGGGACAATCTGCACTTTGTGACCATCCTGACTCAGAGTAAATAGTCTGGACTAGGCTCCCAGGTCCCATTGGTGAGATCTAACTCCTAAATCCCATTAACTTCCTACTCTTTTCATCACCTGCAGTCAGTTGCAGGAGAAGCAATAGCCAGACTGTTGAGGTGTGTGAGTGTAAACATTTAGGGAATTGGTGCAGGCAACACCTAGCAAACAGTCCCTAGAGCTTGCCTGGAACATACACTTATGGGGGAATTTCTGAACTAACATGAACCCCCATGCTCTCAGAAAGTCACATTTGGTGGTGAACAAGCCAGGGACCACAGAGGGAAATGGAGGAGAGGGAGTCATTGGGAGAAAGGTGTGGAATGAGTTGGTTCATGGTGGGAACAATGCCTGCTGAGACAGAGTAGGACCAAAGAGTGTCAGGATTTGGGGCTGGGAGGGCAGCAGAAAGGATTAAGCCCTGCAAAGAGGCTGGAATGGGGGGGGCAAAACTCATAGTGGTGGGGTGCTACCAGAGAAAAGTTTGGGGCAGGCAGGGAAAAGCTGTGGACAGGGTTCATTACATGTGACAGGGGGATACATAGGGGGCATGAAGGTGTCAAAGTTACACATAAAGTCCCTGAAGCACAGGGGGAAATAGAGGAATTCTGGCAGCAGGTTCCTCATGGGAGAGGGGATCCTGGGGGCTTTGCAACAGAGTGGGTGCACAGGGGCAGCTGGGCAGGGGACACAAGCTGCCAGGCAGGCAGCTGTGGGGCTGGGGACCCCCTGCATGCCCAGCTCCTGGGTGGAGAGGGGGCTGCCCCCGAGGTGTTTCCCGGGCACCAAGCCACCAGGGGCTCCCCTGGGGGCTGTAACTCCAGCTCAGCCTCCATCCTGCTGTCAGGCCCTGTGCCCAGAGCTTGTTATTGCAGGTGCACGGCAGCATTCCCCCCAAACCAGCCTGTCCCTGTCCCCTCCGCTGTACCCTCTCCCCTCCACACTGCAGCCACCTGGGGCTGCCCCATCCCGTCAGGGCCCCTGCTTCTTTCCCCTGCTTCTTTCCCCTGCTTCTTTTCCCCTTCCCTCCCCAGCTGGTTTCTGTCTCCTCACCCAGGGTTTGTGTCCATCACACCAAGTCCATTGTGCAAAACTGCCAGCACACACAGGTCAACCCACAGGGTCCGTGGGCAAAAGCTTGAGTGGCTTTGGCCACCAAGGATCACCACCAGCGTTCAGATGTCCTCCCACTGGGAGCCACAGGGCAGGAGGAATTACCTCCTCTCATTTTCCTCCCCCTCTGCTCCCCACCACCACCCCAGCTCTGCAGACCAGCCTTCTCCAGAGGCCACCCCCTGCCCTCCCATCTCCCTCAGCCTCCCCAGGGCCCCTCTGCTGCATTTGAGAGCTGCACTCCCCAGGTTCCAAACCCTCTGAGCTGCAGTCAAAGCTGCTCCAAACCTGGCTCCAGCCACCTTCCACCTTGCAGCATGACCTATGTCTATGGGGGCTGCAAAAATCCAGGGACTGTTCTGTCCCTCCAAAACACCTCTGCCAGCACTGTGGTACCCCCAGCCTCCAGTGCTGGACACTGCAGCTGCACATGGAGCACACATGTGATTTTATTGCCTTTGTAGCAGAGCCAGGCATCAAAATGAACATCCCATCCTGTTAAAAACAGCTTTTTGACATCTTTAATGACCCCAGCCCAGGGAGACAGCGGCTTGTGAGAGCAGAGTGCCACTGGTGGGAGCTCAGCATCTCAGCCAAGCAATGCCTGGTCCTCTCCTGGCTCTGTAAATCCCTCTTCCAGCTCTTCTCTGCTGGCTTTGCCTATGAGGATAACCAGGGACTGCTTCCATGCATGGGTACCACATCTTATCATGCGTTAAGTGTTTGCAAAGCCCTCTACCCTTGGTCATGCTTTTCCCAGGGCTGGAGCTCAGTTCCTCCCCTTCACCTTTCTTCTTGGCCATCTGCACAGCTCCCATCTCTCTCCTTTGCGGGGGCAGGGGAGTGCAGGCATGGAGGCAATTAAAGGCAAAGCCTGGTAAAGACAAGCATTCCCATGCCCTGGCCTTGGCCTTGCTTAAACACCTTGAAGCATTCCAGCACTGAACTTAAAAGGACAAATAGTCCCATGGTGACTTAAGGGCTTGCAAACCTGAACCTGCAGGTATTTTAAGCACAGGTCTACAAATGTTTTTAAATGTGGGAACAGCTGTGAGCAGTTTCAAAATAAAAAGTGAAAATTAGAACGAGCCCCTCCTAAGAAAGCCCAGAGCAGTAGTGTCTGCATCTGGTGGTGGTGATGGTGGGCAGGACCCCTGCCCAGGCATGGGTGCTCTCAGCACAGCTCTGAAATAAGGTGACACTCTGGCCATGGTGGGCAGGCATAAAATGACTCAGAGAGGTTGAGAAGTAGGAAATTCATAAAGGCCCTCCCAGGGCTTGGTGTCCAGATCCCCTTCAGCGGGGTGGTGAGGAGCAGGGTGAAAGGTGATGAACACACATGTGGTGCAGGAGTGGTGGAAGGTGCTGAATGGGCTGCAGAAATCTGGGAAGGGCAAAAATATTTGGATTTGAATTAATGCCCTGATGTACAAATACTGGAGTCTAGGGATGCAGGAAGCCAAGAAAAGAGAGTCATAGTGACCATGGCTGTCTTTTCAGCCAGCCCCTCTGGGCACATGCACAGTGCCCTCCATGCTGGAGGGGCTCAGAGGTTTCATGGGCAGACTCCCCTCTATTTTCCTCCAGCAAGCTCAGAGAGGAGATCATTGGGGTGATGTTGGCTGCTGGTCCCTTTCCTGCTCCTTGCAGGGTCCTGTCCCAGCTCTGAGGTATCTGAGATGTCCTTCAAGAGAGCCCCACCTCCCCCCAGGCTGCTGAAGGCTCTGGCACCCACTGCAGCTGCTGCAGGCAGCAAGTTCCATCCACTTAGACCTCTCTGCATCACTGTGTCCACACCAAAGGCAACAGGTCTTGAAAGCCCCCTCCTCCTGTCCCAGCTTCAATCATCTCCAGAGCTTTCATCATCTCTCCTACCTGTAGGTGCTCATTGGTGATGGAGGGGATCTGTTGTGCTGCTTTGCCCTCATGTTGCTTGAAAAAGGAAAAGAGAAGAACAGATTTTTCTTCCCCAGGGAGAACATGGGACACAGATCCTAAGGGAGTAAGAGTTGAAGGGTGGAGAAAAACATGATTAGGACCAAAATTATCTCCAGGAAAGGAGACTATGGTTGAGAAAAGCTGTGAATATGCTGAGAAAAGCAGGGAACAGACTGATGGCCTGGCCTCAGAGGTGACAGCAGAGCAAGACTTTTTAGGGGCAGCAGAGAGAGATTGTCACAAGGTGAGTAAGAGCTAAAGGAAGGGCAGAGAGGTGGGCCTACAGACCAAATTCTTTTTATCTTCTTCAGCTTATTATTCTGCATTTTCTTTCTTTAACCCTTCCAATTTATGTCCTGAAAACACCTTGTGATTCGACCTGGAGCAAGCCTGGCTTGATATGAGAGGTCTGCTGAGCACATGGTCCCATCTTTGCACAGTACTGTCAGCCTTGTGCTTTCTGAAGCTACTGAAATAACAGCCCCAGAACCCCATCAGGCTTATTTCTCCAGCCTTTTACCACTTGATTCATGTCTGAGCAAAGATGTAGGAGAAAGAGCATCTGAGTGTCATCTGAACCTTTTGGTCAAGGCCCAAAATGGAGCACTGACCTTTGGTACATGAGTTCTGTGAAAAAAGTCCTGTGAGGTTTCCACAGTGCTCCTGAGTCCAGCAGAACTGATGCACAGCACAGTCCAGCCCAGCAGCTCATGGCCTGAGGCAGAATGTACCTCAGTTTGTTGTTCAGAAGCAATGCAATAGCTGCTGGCATTGTCACAGGGCAGTGTCCCAGCACCCATGCTCAGTGAATCCTGTCCCTGCAGTCAGCTGAGTCTGGGACAAAGCCATTGAACTTCACAGCAGTTTTTTCATCTCCAAGTGCTCATCTGCAGGTGGCTCAGGAGATGGCTTCAGTTACTCTTAATGGTTCAGGAATTCCCTTTTTTTCTCTCCACAAACACGCTTCCCTGAGCTCCTTGAATTTTCTCCAGTTGTGGTCTCATCTTCCCAGCTCTCCTGTACGAACTCAGACCCCCTTCCTCATGAGGAGCTGGCCTCTTTTGCCTGCTTCAAACCTGATGCTACTGCTCACTGACCCCACTGGACCTTGCTCCCAGCCTGCCTGCCATGACCTGCTTGACACAACTGGAGATGTCCCCCATGTCTGAGGCTCTGATCCCTTTTTCCACCACTTGAGCTGCTTGGAGGATCAAAGAATCATGAAATATGTTGAGTTGGAAGGGACTCACAAGGTTCATTGAGTGTCCTGTGCCTAGGACACCCCAACAATCCCACCCTGTGCCTGAGAGCGTTATCCAAACCCTCCTTGGGCTCTGTCAGATTTGGGGCTGTGGCTGCTTTGAGGATGTGGGAAATGCCTGTGAGGGAAAAGAAGGAAAGAGTTAGCCTGCAGAAATACCTTATGACCCTTTTCAGACCTCTCCCAGCATCACATCAATTCCCACACCAGTCAGCTCCCTGTGGTGTTCCTGCTGTGACCTCCTTGCTGCAACCCTGGCACAACCTGGTTGCTCTTGCTGGGTCTTCAGCATGGGCCATTGCCATCACTGCTTTTATTTGCAAGTAGGCATCAATCTTCCTCTGAGTTTGTGATGGAGGTGATTCAGCAGCAGGATTATTTTTTGACATGTAATGGATGGCTGTATTTGGAGGCCATCCAGACCAACACTTTGTCATGCAAGGAGCTGTATGAACAACACCATGGGAGAGATTGACATTTGTGCAGGTGAGTCACCAATGGAGGTGATAGATTGTGGCTACCAAACAGTTGGAGGTCTCTAGAGAAGGGGTGCAGCTTGTGGACACTCCCTCAACAGACTGGCTGATTTTAAAGCACTGCTTTTTGAGGCAAAGAGAGGCTCATTTGTTGGGGGTTGTTTCATCCTCTGTCCCTTTTTTGCTACCAAACTTTGGAGAAGGAACAGTCCAGAGGGTCACCACCCTTGTCCTCTCACATTCTGCTCCTCAAACCCTAAAAAGCAGCAAGATTTTAGCTGTGTCTTTCTGACTTCGTGTTCCAGTGTTGGAGAAAGAAAAATAAGAGCGTGGAAAGAAGGACAAAGAACAGAATTTTTAATTAATGACAAATGCAGGGCTCAGCTTGCCCTGCCACGAGATTTTATGTACAGGATCAATGAAGTCTCTTCTTTATGGTGTTTGTAGCAAGGCTTTGCCTCTGTCACCAGCAGACCTCAGTCTCCCCTCTGCCCACCTTGCCAGAATGGGATTTGCTCTGTGGCTTTTTGCCTCTCACCCTCCTGCCCAGTTTCCCAGTCATCACATTTCCTCCAGTCCCTTGTCTGTATGACCTATTCCATAACAAGCTCCAGTCTTGCACCAATAATCTTCAGCTCAAGTTTTTTAGGGCCACAGAGACCAGCAAACCTCCCCTTCACCTTCCATACTTGATTCTCCCCCCAGGCCTTGGCTGTCCAAGCATCCCTTGCCCTGGTTTGCATTGAAGTTCACAGCCCAACTGGTCAGTCTGTGCAGTGACAGGGCTTGTGCCACTGGCCCCTTGTGTGCTGTGTTTGGTATCAACAGAAAAGTGTTGCCCCCACTCTGCAAAACATGGTGAAATGATTACAAATAAGACTCAAGTGACTCAGCCAGTGGGAACAGTGTGAGGGCAGATGGTGGCAGATGTAGAAAGACAAATATCTGGTCCTAGAAGGATGTCTTCAGCCAAGTCTTCTATGAACTTCAGTGTCCAACAAGCAGAGCCCCCAGCCTTGGCAATTCTTAGCAAATTCAGATCTTGGGTTTGCAAAAAGTCCAGGAGCTTCTGGAGGGCTCAGATATGCTCTGTCAGAAAGAAATCTCCCAGGTTTGCAAAGAAACATTATCCAAGGAGAGGAACTTATTCAGAGTGCTTCCAGTGTGGACTCCAGGGTGAAATCTGAGGGCTCTATGGAAGCACAGAATCTCATGGATCAGATAAGATTTTGGAGAACAAGGCAGGCTGCAAGGCCAGGTGGAGAAGAGAATTGCCAGGAGCAGGGCTGAATCCACCCCAGTGACACTGCAGGAACACTGACCAGCTCAGGAGAAACTGGCACTTCACTTTCTACCCTCTGGGAGCCATCTCAGCTGCCTACTAACAGCTGTGTGGGAGTGAGGAGAGTTCTGCACAGGCAGCAGATCCCCTCCCTTGGACACTCAGATGTGCCAGAATTGGTTTCACCATGATTTGGACCCAGGCCTAGAAATCTCCAAATTCCCCATGATGGAGCCAGGCTCTGGCACACAGCCCTCAGGAAGGTGGGAGGCTGGAAGAGTTCAGGCACATCTCCTTTGGCCCTCTGGCTGCTTCCCATCAGAAATGCAGAAAACTGAACTCTCTCTCCTCAAAAACTTTTCAATTTTGATGAGTCAGCGAAGGTGTTGGCAGGTTTTGTGACTTGCCTGCAAGTGAATTCTTGTTGATTCTCACCCTCCTCCAGGAGGTCCAGCCTGACCTTGGGCTCTGCTTTCCCTACAAACATGTTACATCACGCAGGTACTGGTGCAATGTCACGCCTGGATGAGGGCTGGGGCTCTACAGCAGAAAGTCTAGGGTTAAAATAGATTTCATGCTAATATTGTCTATAAACTCATGTGAGAGATGAAAGCAAGTGCTGCAGTGACAGGAAGCTGCCTTTATCACTCCATACTGATAGTGTGTCAGGAGGCAGCTGCTGTTCCTTTACCAGCCTGGGAAAAGAGGGAATTTCATAGCCTGTGAGAGTGTGCTTGGGGACTGTGCCCTGTGCTGCTGGTCTGAGAGTGCAGGACCCAGTGCACAGAGAATGGGAGAGACAGGCTGGAGCCACCCAGGGCTGCAGGGCTGGGACAGCATCCTCTGTGCAGGCAATAGGGACAGCACCCTCTTGCTACAGCCACATCTGGAAAGCAGAGGAGGCCACTTGTGTTGGTGACACCAGTGGGCAGAGCTGTGCCCTTCAGCTTGTCCTTGCTTGTCCATCTCCACGTGGAAGGCACTGTATGCTTTCCCAGGGAGGAAAGCAGCCCCAGCCTGGTGCCAAGCTCAGCTGGGCAGAGCACAGGCTAGGCATGAAGTGCTGGTGGAATCCTGTGTCCATCCTGCTGACACTGCCCTGGACAGCAGCATTCCCTGATGGAGGAGGTGCTGCTGTCACAGAAGAGCTTTCCATGGGACAGAACAGGGGAAAGGGCAGAGCAGCCCATGTCCCCATGTGCTCCCCTCATGGCCCCAGCTCTCCAGCACAAGGTCCTCAAGCTGGTGGGTGAGCAGCCAGGCCAGTGTTTGCTGGACCAGTCACCCACAAAATGTTTGGGACCCTCCTGGGCCATCCTGGAGTGCTGGGGTACAGGCATGTTGCCCCTCCCCAAACTCAGCTGGTTCCAAAGGAACTTCCTTCAGCTTGGAATCTGATACCCAGACTTCCCTGTGGCCACCATACCCAGCAAGGCCAGCATCATCTCTCCCCACATCA
>VZTT01054101.1:2493-19106 GCA_013400855.1 Buphagus erythrorhynchus
AAAACAAAACAAAACAAAACAAAAAAAAAAAAAACAAAAAAAAAAACTGATAGTTTTGGTCAAAGTAAGAGGAGAAATAAAAGAAAACAAACTACAGCAAGAAGCAGAGAACACTCCCTAAAACCTAAAACACTGCAAGTTTTTTCCACGTAAGAGAAAATGAATAATCGTGACAATAAGAAGAATAAACAAATTGAAAAAAGATGAGCTGCTTCAAATCTGGCCATGATGGAGTTGAAGTTCTTGCTATTATATTTATAGACAAAGTAAAACCACATCACAGAGGTAGAAGAATTTCTGCTGAAATTACAGCAACCTCATGAGACAGTATGCTGTGCCATAAAATACTGTACAAAGCTGCCAT
Organism: Buphagus erythrorhynchus; assembly: GCA_013400855.1. Taxonomy (NCBI): domain Eukaryota; kingdom Metazoa; phylum Chordata; class Aves; order Passeriformes; family Sturnidae; genus Buphagus; species Buphagus erythrorhynchus. The sequence continues at coordinate 2,858 of VZTT01054101.1, forward strand.
CCATAACAGAATCAAATCTTTGAGCTGAATCAAACCCACTCCACACTGCTGCTGCTCCCTTTCTCCTTTCCAAAATGATTCCAAATGAACAAATGACTTCTGGTCACTTGCTAGTTTATCTGCGAGTCATTCTGTTCAGCCCCCAGTGGTCCTGTCAGTCCAACAGAGAGCATCCAAGGCCATGGATTTGCAATGTGTCCCACCCAGGGGAAGGACAAGGCAGAGGAGATGTTGTTACTTGTGGATGAAGACGAGCTTATGCCATGGTAAGTATTTTATGCTAGAAGAGGGCAATGCTTTTGTTCTGCTGATTCTACTGTGAAGGTTGGGCAGCCCCATTCCATGTGTGATCATTCCCACACTCTTGTTTTTAAGGGTCCAGGCAGGTATAGCTTCTGAATTAATGAGGATGGAAAAGCTGAACTGGTGCTAAAAATGAGAGCTCTATTAACAGAGCTAGCAACTGCCACCAAGTCACTCCTGAGATCTTCCACACTGCTGCTCAGCCTCTCAGGCTGGGACATCACCAGGAGCTGCCTCCAATGCTCAGAGGCTTCAGTAACATTCATGTTTATCCACAGCTCCCCACAACTTCACACAAGCTTTTAGGAATCATTCAGTCAAAATTCCTGCCCTGCCTTTTTATCCTGTGTGTCATCCTCCACAAGTGACCAGGTACTCTTTAAAAGGCAGACAGTGCCATATTGCAGTTGAAACTCATGTAAACAGAGATATGACATTTAAACTGGTGGTGGCTCTTGTAATTTGCTTTCTAAAATCCAAAAGTTTACATCTAGATGGAGATTAAAGTGGCTAAAGGAATGTACTCTATAAGAGAAGCCTGCACATTTCAACAGCCTGACTTTGCCACAAGAGGTGACAGGAGTCAGTGGCCTTCTGGTATCTGATTTATCTTCCACAGAAGACAGAGCTCAAAGTAACATTTCCTTTTAGTTTTCTTTGGGTTTGCTGGTTTGTTTGTCAGGGGAAGGGAGGGTAAGTATGGTCATTAATATTTTTTAATTATTATATTTTTTTTTGTGCAATGACCTTAATTTTCCCTCCAACCAGTACTTTATTTGTAAGGTTTGGGAACATCTTCCCTTGCTTCTACACGAAGCTATCAAGTTGAAGGTTACAAACATACCAGTCAGTCTTCTAAACCAAGCACCTCTGGTCAAACTCCCAGAATTTTGTTCTGTTATTAGACACTCTTTGAGTATTTTGCACTACAATTAAAAATGAAAACATGGTTCATCAAGCAAAAGTAAGTGCTAGGTAGAAAGAACCAAATTAACCATATGAGCATTAATTGCCATCTTTTTTTTCCCTTTTTTCCCCATATTTAAAGTTACCTAGGTAAACACAAGATACACATAAGCACTGCTTCCCCAATAGAAGAGTCTATGAACATAAATTTCAGAAAGTTACTGTCACAAAGCAATAGTCCACACCTGCAATAACTACCAAAATACATGATGTTTCTTGTATTTAAAACTTGAGACTGCATTTATTACAGAGCAACATTTACATCATGCACCAAAACATGAAGAGCCCAGAGGAAATTCTAATAATTGTTTTCAAACTTATAAAATGTTCATTTTTATCCTTAACAGGTACTGCTATTTTGAGAGCAGTAAACACAAAGATCAAGGATGACTAACTGAATTTTTCATTCAACAGCTAAGGAAAGCAAGATTTTTTTTAAAACAGAAGGGGAAAAATAAATTAAAAATAGAAATAAAAATCAAGATTGCCCTGTGAAGGCCTTTGAACTATAGCTTTGTAATTACACTCTGCAGATGCAAGACTGGCATAGGAGAGTGAAATTTTCTGCCAACTCCTTTCAAGTGTCAGTTGCTTTGCACACAAATATTCACTGCTATAACAATGAAAAACCCCAGCCTTGCAGAGATGATGAAATCAATATTCAGGCAGCACAGAACTCCCCAGCTGGTCTGTGTGTTCTAACACACACACCTGGGTCCCTGTTTGCTCCCTGGCACTTCCCTGGGACTGAGTCCAGCACAGTGGAACTTGGATTTTGTGCCGTGCTCAGTTCTGTTCCTCACTTCTGAGCTGCTCTAAGCTGAAAAACTGCAGTCAGAACTGGACTTCCAAAAATACAGTACCATAACTCCAGTGAGTGCTTCAAGAAAATAATTTAAAACAAAAAATCAATGGTCAGAACGTCTTGGAAGATTTTTTTTTCCTACACACAGACAAAAAACGCATTCTACTGGCTGATCATGCAGAGATTTACATTGGTACTCAAATAATCTGGTTTCCCTTGTCACATGAACTCCCATCCAAGGAATACTGCCAAATTCCAGTGTCCCCAGCTCCTGGGCACCACTGAGGTGACTTCCTGAGCAGGAGACAGGATCCCAGTGCAGGATCCCAGTCACAGCACAGCCCCGTGCAGCAGATCCCAGTGCAGGATCCCAGTTATACCCCAGGACTCCAGCACCTTTCCTGCCCAGCCCTGCTCCTGCAGCTCACACTCACCCTTTGGATACCAGACCTTCAGCTCTCCCTGCACATCACAAGAAATGCAAATCATGAATTTTAGAAAAAAGAAAGAAGGATAATTTAGGCATAGACAAAAAGTTATAGCAAAATTCATTAGCCCTCTGTGAAAGCAAACATGCCTGAGCTCCTTTGGAGCAGGAGCTGCTGTGCTCCCCATTCCCCTGGGCCACTCCTGTATCTCCCTGCAGAACGGGCTCCCTTTGAGCTGTGAGGCATAAAGGAAATGGAAATTTCCACTGACAGGTTCCCCAGCTTTTGCATATTTGCATAATATTGATAGTGCTGCACAACACAGACAAGGGACTGTTCTTTCATCTTGCTGGAACAAACCAGCCTCTCTTCAACACACCCAGACAAGGCTCTTTTCTACCCTCACCAGCTCCATGTTTCTTGCATGTTTACCTCAGGAAAATATGAAAATGACTGGCAAGTCTCTAATTAGGATCAAAACAAATCTCTTTTCCCTAAATGGCTAAAAATATGTATTTTTTAAAACTGTAGCAACTTTGCTTATCTCTTAGATCCTAGTCTATACTGATCCACATTTTCATTCCAGCCAGGGACAGGGGACATCTGCCAATATCCATAATACATTGGAAAGAATTCTACTTTTAATAAACTCTTAAAGGAAACAATCCTGTGTTGGACAATAGCAGTTGATGGCTAGGTACTTTCTAATACACAGGATCATTTGAAAGCAAATGTTTTCAATGGTTCCTAGGAAGAAGTGCTATTTTTAAAGAAAGATTTCTTCCTAAATTTAAGTCAATTAAATTCCTTCAAGCACTGCAACAGCCTCTTCTTCTCACAAAACTTCTAAAAGCAATGTTTGAGACTTTCCATAAGAGAAATATGCATTATAAAGTCATATGTATTCCTAAAAGCATGTATCTTGATGAATTTATACATAAGCAGGAGTGACTTCCTCCTAAAGCACTCAGGGATGTGAATGATTGTTGTTTAGAAAGCAACTCCTATAGTAATTGTGTCATACACAGAGCCTGCAAAAGTATAAAAATAACCATCAAAACGCAGGGAAGTAATAAATACTGAAAGAGGCAAATAATGTATGAACATACATTTAAATTGTAAAGACTAAAATGCCAAAATAAGCAAAAGAAAAACAAATCAGCCAGAGCACTACATTCTTACATTTCCTTCTAACTTGGCCAAAGTAATGTCCCACAGGTGTTTTATCAGCAGCCTTTGAGCTCACATTCTATACTTGAAGGAGCAGAAACAGCTGTAGAATCACAGAATGGTCCCAAGCACTCTGAAAAATGAAGGTACTCCCTCACTCCTGTTAGAGGAACAGTCCCAACTGTTTGTTAAAATCAAATAATCATAAATAAAAATCAAATATAATCAGATTGCTGAAATCTGTAAGAAACACCTGGAAGAAGGATGGTCTCGTCAGTTCGTGGAAGAGACAAGCTGTCAGCTCCCTTCTCACTTCTGGAGAACTCTGGTATAAGGATGGGAGAAGCATTTAATCTTCAGTACACAACTAACAGAATGAGGCTTGGGAGATTATGGCAAATTCCTTCTGCCTCTGGATCTGGCAATCTGAACTTAAGCAAAGCACTGCAGTGTATTCCACGTGCCCTTTGGTTGATCTCCAACCTGCTCGTGCTGCTCCAATGCTGTTTAGGCAGGGGGTGCAGAGCATGACACTGCTCAAAAACCAAAATACCTTTATAAGACAAAACAAAACAATCCAAAAGCACAACTGATTGGATTTTTAACCCCTCCTTCCCCAAAATATCTCCGAACAGGTGCTATGCAGACACAATTGATGCCACCACAAAGGGATAATTTCTGGACAGTTCAGCCACAGCTCACAGAACACCTAATCTATCTACCAAGCACTCCTAGGAGTTCATCAATTAACTACACAGCCTCAGGGTAAAAAGGATCATCTAATTCCATGTTCCAGACAGCATTTAAACAAGTCATTTAGGATCAGAAACTAATCAAACTGCAACATTAATAAATTACATTTTAATTTTTTTTTAAATCACACAGAAGCCTAAAAACCTCTGGGACTCCAATAGTACTTGCAAAATTACTGTTATAACATAGAACACTGGCACAATTGTATCTGTATTGTCCAAAGAAGTTGGTATAAATACTGCCCTTGAAGCTGACAGATCTTTTGCTAGAGTGACTTAACATGTTGATTTTGTGACCTGTGTTTATGCAACCTAGTCTGAAAGTTTAACTGAGAATACAGCATGAAAATAGAAACTTGTACAAAAGGAATGTGCATTGCCAGCAGTTCTCCTCCTAAAGTTCCTCGTATCTGAGAGCACATTAAGCATTGGCAATGTTTGTGTTGCCTACACACCTACTTAGGTGCGTAGGCAACACAAAACACCCAATTTCACAGAAAGCACCTCATTTTCTACACGACTGCCCAATGATTGTATTAGTTGATGTAAGAAAATATATGTAGCAAATCTGTCCTAATATAAAAAACCCCCAGGTTAAGAGAGAATAACGGGCTGCTGTAAATACAGCATCTGTCAAAGTGAAATAACTACAGGCTGCATTTTTATCCACTTCATCCACAAAGTGTAATTGCTGGCATTAGCAGGAAGTTTGTCCTCCCAAAGACAATCTACCAGAAGACAATTTTAGTTCTATTTAGCGTAGTTTAATCTTGCTACATTTCACAGCTCATTCTGCTGTTAGCATTCAAAATAAATGTTAGTAAAATGTAGACTTTACTCAGCAGAAAGAACACTCATACACAACATTAAACAACAGGAGAAAGCAAAGCCCAAAGACCAAACTTAAACCAGATTTGCAGCTATTTTTAACAGAGCAAGAATTCGAGTGAACTTACAGTAAGATTCCAGTTGATCTGGGGTATTCTTGTGTGAAGGTTCAGACTGAACAAAAGCAGGAGAGCTCCAGTGACCACCAGTGCACTGCAGCTCACAAACTCAAAGAAATAAAGGCCCTCGCAAGGGGAGCATTCCATGATGGTCTCGATGCAGATGAACGCGGTCAGCGCCAAAAGCTGGGAAGAAAAACAAGTAGAAAAAAAAATAAATAGATTTCCACATTTTGAAAGCCACAAGTATTCCTGAAATTTCCACTGGGAACATGATGGGTTTACACTCAGGAATGTGTGATTTTAGTTTACAACAGGGTACTGTCTATAATGCAAAAACAAAAGCAAAGTAATGTAAGATTTTCCAGATCTGTCTCGTTCAACAAAGAACACTTGAGCAAAATTACAGGGACTCTAACATCAAAATGACCAAGATACCCCAAAAAGCATGAAACCCTTGCAGGCCACTGGCATAACACACAAACAGCACCTCAAACATTTTATTTCGTTTTTTACTCATGATACAGTATTCCAAAATTAGAAGATGGAATGCATTTGTCAACCTCAAGCACAACTACAGAGTGTTAATGTTGTGTGATTGTGAAAGACATGTCAATAAATATTATAACTTAAAATTCACTACCAATTGAGATAAAAATCAATTCAAAATAGAATAGATCAGGATTTCTACCTGCCTCCAAAAATGCCTGCCTTTTTCACATTTATCGTCAGTACACTGTATTTCATATAAAAACATATTTTATCATTCCCTTATAGCACAATAAAACAAGAAGCTAAGAGATGAAGGAAAATCCCCTGGGGCTGCAAACACAAACATGGAACTGGGATAATGGCAGGTCACACTAAATTCAGAGGATGTATTTTAGGAGTTAACTCTGAATTCAACAAGAGTTGAAGTCACCATTCAGGATAAAATCCTGACATTTGCTGTACTTGAAAATAAAGTTGGCCCAGTGGACAAAGCTAAAATATTTTCCCCCCAGAGCCCAGTATCAGGCAGCAGGGACAGCTGCCACCACCTGGGTGCCATGGGCCAGCACTGCCACACCAGAGGCACTCAGCTCTCACACCACGGCTGCGTGCCAGAGACTCTCCTCAAACAACACTGACACCAAGAAGCAGTTGCATGCATGGTTTGGGGGTTTTTTGTTGTTTTGCTGGGGGTTTTGCATTTTCCAGGACAAGCAAGGAAGGCCTTAAGAGTGTTTTGCTTTTGTTTTCAGGACAACCACCCCCTTCCACCCACTGACATTTTTTAGGAAGAATTCTCTTCTTGCTGTGCCACAAAATTCTATCGAGGCTGCAGTAAGCACTTCAATCTGAGGATGAGGAACTAGGAGAGATACTTCCCTCAGAGCCAAATATTCAACAATCTGAATGTTTTGCACAGCGTATGTTTAGACGATTGACAGAAGCCAGGATAAAAACCAATTTCTGCTAAATCCTTCTTTGCCAATTTCACTGTTTTGCAGCTACACTTCCTTCAAGCACTTTTTATGCTCCATCCGTTGGTTTGTTTTTGCCTCACACAACAAAACTTGCAAAAAAAATGAAGGAAAAGGATTTTGAAAGAAGTTGCCAAGAACGAATTTTTGCCACTCACATGAGCAGTAATTCTAAGAAAAGGAAAATACCCCTCATGTTCATTTGCCACGTACTTCAGAATACAGCAGAAAATGTAAATTTAAAACCAGATTAAAACTCAGCAAAACTACTTCAATAAAAAACCTCACACTTGGTTGGAAAGCCTCTCACAGTTCACCTAGCACATGTTCATTAAAGCCAGCAGATGCCACAGTAATTTTTGTCAGCTAACAGAGCAGGCCAATTCACATCAAACAAATTCTCAACGGATACCCAGTAATTAAATACTTCAGATTTTATCTTTGACACTGAATAGCTTCAGAAAGAAAGATCATGCATGAAATGGAATATTCAGAACCAAAGCAGAATCAAAGTCAAACTAGGATTTCAGCAATAATACATATACAAAAAAAAATTTACTGTCCAGACACAGCCTCATTTTAAAGTATTAGCATGTAATGAAGTTCATCTTCTCTGTAAACACAAGCCTCAAAACTGAAGAAGACGACACTGAATGCAATTAAAAAAAAAATAAAAAGCTTTAAAAACCAATCTTTGCTCTTTCAAGAAGGATCAACATCATATATTAATGTTAAATGTTAGCCAGTGAAATTTCTACTTCAGGATTTTCCAATATAATAAAGTTTCTATTTTTCTTGCCACAATTTTTAATATATTATGACACTTGTAATTTTTTTTCCTTTAAAAGATATGGTTCTGCAATATTGTCCAGAAATACTGTAGTACAAGCCCCAAATATTAGCCTCAAAATGTGAACAACTCTGAATTGTGCCACCAACATTAGGCTGAAGGATCCAAAATCTCTGCCATATCAGTTGCTGTGCTGGGCAACAATTCTGGTGTTTTGCTGATACACTTTTACACTGACACTTCTCCACACCAGGTAGCATTGCTTCTTCAAAGCCAACACATCCATCTTGGCTGGCAAAGCCCAAAAGGGACCAAAGAGTTTCCTGCAAACAACGTTAAAAATTAATTATGTACTGAAGAGGCACTTGGAGCAATGAACTCAAATAATCCTGTGTTATTTACATATTCCCAAGCCCAGAATTAATAAACTCCAGAGCAACTCTTTGTTTAGATTTCATTTTATCCCTTAAGAAACTATAAAATTTATACATTTGTGTCACATTTACCTATGACACACTCTTACAAGAAAAAAGCATTAGCTGCGTACACTTAGGTCTGACTTAACCCAAAGCATTTCAAATGCAAGTAAAGATGTGCCATCAGTTTAGGACGTGCAGCAGCAGCAGTGTGCAGTGGCCTGGGGAGTGGCAGCCCAAGTCTATTGATAAATTCACCAGAAAGGCTGGAGAAAAACTCAATTGCTTCCCTGCCTGATGGGGGGGAAACAGAGAAAGCACAATACTCCCATGCACACCATTTATTTCTAGCTCTTTGGTACTTCAAATAAGATTACAACTAAATTTGTTACTACTTTTCTAGCAATAAAAATATATGTCCCCCCTCTCAAAGACTGTCCATGCTGCCAGTGCTACAGATAATATTCTCCTGCTACCTGCCACTCCTGTCTCACAGCAAAGCCATGGCAAAAAATGAAATCCACATTAATCACTACATCAGAAAAAAGAAACTTCCCTTTTCCTAATCACAAGAGAAATCTCAGTCCTCAATACCAAAGATATTCTCTTTAAAACATCAGGATAATCTTGTCCTCCTACACATTTATAAACTTGCCAGGAGCATCCTTCCAACTCGTAGTTACAAGTTATATGAAACTTTGATAAAACATACTTAATATCACTTTCACTGGCCATTCCCTCAGAGAGGAATCTAACTTAGATTTCAATAAAAAAGCATACTACTCAGAACATGTGAAATGAAAGTGAAATACATGGGGTTGATTCCACAGCCCCATGACTTACTCAGAGAGCTTAAAAGTGCTGTGCAAATGCTGCCTCATGAATCAAAGCTGCTTCTCAAAGGCCACGGCTCATCCAGTGATAGGGTTCATTAAAAAAACCCCAACCATGTGTTAACATCCATTATCTTTGTGTTTTTAGATTTATGAAATAAATTACTGATGAGACAGGGTACATAAACGAGGCAGTGAATTAACATAGAGCAGCCCTTGGCTGCAGTGAGTGCCCCACTGCAAACTGCTCCTCCAGAGCTTCCCTGGCTCTTCCCCCTGCCACAGCTCACATCCCAGATAAAACTGGTGCCTTGCCTTTTCCATGCTGACTACACACACTCTCCTGGGATGAGGAAGGAAGGATCAAGACCCTCCAGCCCTCCTGGGAAGCCTCCATGCCCCAGGTGACTGAGACACAAAAATACAGAGAAAAAACCCCAACTCCCCAGCTGCTAAAGCTCAATCTTTGCTTTGTAACACTCAAAAACCAGGATCCTGCTTCTGCCTCCCACAACTGCAGTTCCAAGACTAGCTGAAAAAAACCCAGAAAACCAGGGGAACAGCATCATATCAGAGCACAGGTCTTGGCCAACAAAATACACCATGACATTTGTCCAACACAGGAGGCAACCTCCACTTTCAAATCACACATCTTTTCATAGTTTAGGGTGATGAGATTTGACAAGTTCTTCCACAAGCAGAAGTTTCAAGGCTGGTTTACCAAGGAAAAATAAGAAGCTGAATGTGGTGGAAATCTCCTCTTACATGAATTACTGCTCTCTCCCACAAATAACACAGCTACAGCTTTCTTGGGCCGAGGCAAGAGAGAAAGTTTTCTCTGATGGACAAACAAACCTTTTCATCTGTTTTTCTGTGCACTAAGTACTTTGGAGAGTTTTCTATTCCACTCTAATTCCTCCAACACCCTAAAATTTGTATAGCCCTCTTTTACTACTTATCTTTCTCTTTTATGATGTTGCTTTTGGTTTCTCTTCTACTTCCACTCTTCTTAAAGTAAGTACAGTGAATATTGCATTAAAATGCAACGTTGTCATGATGGAAACATCTGCTAATTCTGGATGCTCAGGTGCATGCAGAGGTATCCCAGGCCACCTGCAGTAACACTCTTGTTATTCTCTTGTAAGAATCTGGTTAACAAAGCAGGCTGAGAAGGAAGGAGGTGTGCTCAGAAAAGGTCTGGCTCTGCCAGGTGTGCAGTGCAGCTCCAGGGCTGTGACAGAGCATCCCCTGCCCTTCATCCCCCATCTCCCACCACCACACCTCACAGGCAGGAGGAAAAAGCTCCAAGCAAAGGATTCAACATGAGATGTTCTTCCCAATGATGCCATGTTGTGCTTTTAGCTCTGAATAAACTGGCAAGTGTCACTGCCCGGGGTGTGCAGCACAGCCGAGGGAATTCCTGCACTGAGCCCCCAGAGCAGCTCCATGGAGCCACCACAATTCAGGGCCATGCAATTCCTGAGAGAGCCTCTGCTCCAGGATCCAATGGCCTTGGAGTCAGCCACATCAGCCTCCTACCACCACTGCATCCATCTCAACTTTCCTGCAAATTCCTCCGGAGAAGGGCCCTTAATGAAGAAATCATCTGCCTCGGGGCTATGTAAATGGCTCATATTTACATCACTTTCTTGGCAACACAGGCATATCAGACGTAAAACACTGTATTTCCCCAAAATGGAGAAAATGTGCTGTGACAGGTACCAAAACTGAAAAAGAACTTTTAGGAGGTGTATTTTTCCTGTCATAATATGTTGTGTTATATTTTTGAGGAAAATAATCGAAGAACTTTGCACTAGAAATAAAAAAAGACAGTTCTGCAACGAAAACAAAGTAAAAAATTAGTTTTCCTGTTTATCTAAAACACTACCACAGAAAGCCTTATTGTGTGGTTAAATGACATAATTACACATGATTTCCAAAAAACCACAAAATGGTCAGCATTTTTTCTGCCTGAAAAATACCCACAGAATTTCGGTAAGAATGTCACACTAGGAAGACATTTTTACATCCAGACTGTTTAAATTAATGGTACAGCAGAATACACAGGCACAAAACAGGGAATAATATATTGCTTTTACACCGCTTAAAGTATCTGAAGACACTGAACTTTCTTGAATTAAAATCTAGATTTATTGTTCTCATTTCCTTGGCCCAGCAGTCCCAACTTTATGCATGAAACGAAGTGGGTCTCATTCCTTGCAAAGCACATGCATTTCCCACATCTAAAACAGCTGGCACAGATATGAATATTTGGGATCATATGGCTCAAACACAGTCCTGCTCCTCCAGCAGGAAACCATCTTTTACCCTAAGCAAAAAATGACTGATTTCCCTGCTCCTGGTCTGCATCCTCAAGACTCCATGAAAAGTGTTATTAACTCTGGTAAGAGACTGCAAGGGGCCTTAAATCACAAAAGAGTATTAAACTTTCCCTGCAAGATAGAAAGTTTAGGAAAACAACACTTACCAGAGAGGGAAGCTTAAGCACCACCAATGATTCAGCACCCTGGATAAATTAAATTGTACTCTAATGGCACAAATACAACCAAACAAACCCAGAGAAATTAAACCAGGCCTCCCAATTCACCTCTGAGCTGGTTTTGGTGGTGACAATAGAAATAAAAGCAGAAAATTTGAGTTTCAGATCATCATTGCACCTCTAGTGTTTTACATGGAGCTGCAAAGTTTTCATTGTTTCTTAGTTCTACACACATAGGTTTTGGGCAAAACTTCAGTGCAATTAAATATTGTGGACTCTTTACTAAATCAGCTGATCTTTTGCCACCTCCAGCAGCTTTCCAAAACCCTCAGATTCAGCTACTGCTGACTTTCCCTTCTCAATTTAGGCAAAAGACCAATTCTAAATATAGAACATATTGCTGAGGCCTGAAACATTTTGATGGTGTATTAGGAGAAAGGGTCATATTTAAGAGTAGGGTAATCAACACTCAAAATCAACAACAGAAGGATGTTTCTTTTGAAACATTTATGACATCAAAACTAATGCTTATTCTACAAAAAAATGAACTGAACTACAGCGAACAGAAGAATTTCTCAACTGGCCAAACCAGAAATACATCAATTTTTAAAGTGAACTTAACCATAGAATCTAGAAGAAAAAAAAGCTACAGACATGATGTGGTGACTTATTTCCTGCTAACTGCATTAGTACAGAGTTTTGTTATTGCCTGGACACACTTATACAACAAACATTCTTATCTGCTAGATAAATGCAAAATCAATTCCAATTCAAGTACCATTAAACACAAAGTACACATATATACACACATAGGTTTTGACAGATAAAACAAATATAGTTCTTCCTAAGAAAACAAAAACAATGAACCTCCCCCTAAAAAAAGTCTGAGTTAGATGTATTTTAGGTTTTATCCAACAAGCAGATGACCAAAAGAACCTTTGAATAGCATCTGAAGCCAAGGCACATTGCAAGAAGGTTTTTGTTTTAGGCACATGACATTTCCCCACTGAAATCTGAATCAGATTCAAACAAACCTTCCAGATTAGACAAAAATTAATGTAGGGGTCCACCTGTCCCATAAACAAAAGTCCATCAGCAGCTTTTTAGCAATCCCACCCTACAGGAAGGTTCATCTGAAGACCATACAGAGCCATGCTTTAAACAAAGGCAAACAAAACATGCAAAACATAACTGGTTTCTCCCACCAATTCCTCTCCACAGGAACCTGTGCCTCCAGTCCCCAGAAACTATAACTCTTGTGTAGCACAAATCAAACTATTTTCATAAGCAACAGGTCCTTCAAGACAATAATGAACAAAATCCCAACACACAGAGTTTCACATTTATAACTTTCTCATTCATATTCTGCATTAATCACTTCATTCCTGAACAACCCAGTGAAGTGAACAACTCATAAATGGAAAGGTTTATTGTGTATCTACAGTACATGAATTGTGCCAACGGCTACAGCAAGTGTCATCAAACAGAAAAACTAAGGGAGGTAGATGGTTCTTCACCCCTTTTTCACCATATCCTGATACTTAATTTTCCCATTCATTGTCTGGTGCTCATTCTGGCAGTGTCTGCAAGAAGATTTTGCACTGCCATCTCTAATTCCCAAGCACCACAAGCTGGTCTGTAAACCTGCTCCCTAGTGCCAGACAGGGCAGGTTCCTCAGAGGCAGCTGCAGCTCACCAAGATCAGCAGTACAATTCTCTCAGGAAGCCTCAGTGTCCCCCTGCCTGCCCCAGGGGAGCAGAAAGGGACAGGCCACCAGCCCAGGGAACTCTGCACACAAACCACTGCAGCGCAGCCATGCCTCAGAACAGGGCTCCAGGGTGCTGATAAAAACCATGATTAAAGCACTCACACAACACTGAGTGGAAATTCTTAAACAGCAGGACTACCCAGCTAGGTTCCTTCAAGTCCAATTTTATCACAATCTGACCAGCATTTGCATATCATGTTCTTCAACAAGAAAAGTAGGTCAAAGAAACCATCATGCATTTCTTTGGTGCCACACTGAAGGTAATTTTGTATGAATTGAGTCATCTGCATCTTCCTCAGCCACTGCCAGCTGCAAGTAGTGGGGCAGAAGGGAGAATAAAATATTTTCCCATTAGTCCCATTTGCTGCTATAGTCCTACTCATGCAGGCTTTACCACAACAGTAGCACAGAGTAAAAATACAGGTAAGAAAATGGAGAATAAATCCAGCTTAACTGCTCCGTTAGCAAGCCTCACTCAGTAACCTGAGTGTTAGCAAGCCTCACTTTCAGGCACCAAAGCAGGTAAATAAAACCTTCCTCAAAAATCACTGCCAAATCCTGTCAGTCTTAGAGACTAATTTAATAGTTAGTGGCACTGAAGTCAGCAGAGTGACCAGTTTTCTATCAGCATTTTTGAGTTGCTTCGTATCAGCATTTATGAGTAGTAACACCTATGTGGGACACTCAGGAGGTACCTCCCAGTACAGCACCCACCTTTCCCTCCCACCTCACAGCAAGGGTGAAGTGTCCTCTCTACTCCACTTCCTGGCATTTTCCCTTGAGTCAAGCTGTAAGAATGCAGAGCTTATCATATCTTTGCTATTTAAACAAAATGGGCAGATATAACTGCCCTGTTCTTGTCTTGGGGCTGCACATACACATTCTCTCTGCTGGAATATAGCACATTACTGAGATCATATTTGCATGATTTTTAAATCAAGTACAAAAACCCCCTATTGCTTCATTTATGAGAATTCTCTATTCAGCTTTCTAAAAAGAGAAAAATCAACACTTCTGAACTGGCTTCATGTTCCCATCCATGTTCACAAGCCAGCCTGTGTGAGAAACCTGGCTAGTCAAAACAATATTAAAACACAGTACTTGTAAAATGGTAACAGATAAATTAAGTAATTTATTAGTTTTAAGAAGCAAAGGTATAATCATAAAATTTGTCAAGTATTTGGCCTGCACACACTCTAGTTTAACTAGCCCATTTGGCTATTTTAAAATGTGACAGCTCTATTTTATCACTATCAGAATCAGTCTGTATCCTTTAAAACCCCATTTAATCCCAATTATGAGTAAACATCAAACATCCCACAAATACTTAAACAAGAAAAGAATTTTAATGAGAAAACAGTCAAGAACTTAAAGTAGTCCTACGGAATCCATTGAGGTTTTTTGGGTTTGTTTTTGTTTAAAGGAAATAGTGCAAAATGGCCTTGCAATCCCAATGTTCCCAAGACTGTAACCCGAAGGCCCCCTTAGATGCCATGCCTTAAAAGGCAAAAAGAGTCCAGACACGCTGGTGAATGAGAACGTTAAAACAAGAGATGTGGCCAGGACATGCAGAGCCCTGCCAGCTGCACTGGGGAATGCACTGGAGCCTCCGTGCTGCTGGGGTGGCTGAGATGAGGGATGCAGGAGTAACCCCACCAAAGCAGCACAGAGCCCCCAGATGCCTCTGCACAACTGCAGATCCTGGGGTTTTTGAAGTGTGAGCAGCCGTGCCCCAGGCTGCAGCAGCTTCAGCTGCAGGCTGGAAAATGCTGTGAGCAGCACAGAGGCTCTGCAGTGCTGCCCACACCTCCAGCACCACCCTGCACACCAGCCTGCACTGCTCCCACGGCAATTCCAAATGTCACTAATTACAACAGCATCTCTGCTTTAAATCCCACTGTGTTTAACAAAAGGTTTCGTCTACATTAAACAGTTTCTAAGCATTAAATGCAACAATTAGTTTATTTTAGAAGAGCATGTGATCAAACAGCTAATTAATCTACTCAAGACATTCAAGAGGCAGTATCAGTTTCTAGCATGAAAATAATTTCCCGAGACAGAAGTTACTATAGATTGCTACAGACTTGGAGAACTTAAGCATTTAATAATATTCACAGCCATGCTCGTTGCTTTCTTGCCACATGCATTTGAGTTTAAAAATGTACAAAAGTTCAGAAAATTCCTAATATGGAAATGGTTGTAGTCGATTCATAAAATAATTTGGAAAAAACTGCCAGACCTGTTTTGAGTAGTTCTGTACCATTGGCAGATTTACAGCATCAGAAAACGCCCCGGGTTAGCTTCAGTGGAAGTCACTGAAGCAGCAGCACCTTGTGCAACTCAGACACGGCACAGGACATGCTCCTACTCCCTGGCACTGCTGGGCTTTCAGGCTCTCCTGAATGAAGCTAACAATCCCAACCAGGGCAGCTCACTTGCAGCCCGAACACTTTGGGAACGTACATGTGAGCTAAAGAAAATTTAAAGACGTGCAAGCATCACCACCTGAATATCAAGTTACATATTAACAGAAGTTTAACTGGATGCTGGAACATATTCTTCCACAAGCTAAGGCATTACACATCACAGCCTTAATTACAGTTCATTAAACACCACAGCCAGGAATCTGATACTCTGAGTTATAGTTCCCAGTTTAATTTGCACATGGTGAGATTAAAACATCAGAGGATCTCTGCTCACCTGAATCCCCACTGTGGACTGTGAGCGGCCCTCTCACTCTGGATGAGAGCTACATGAGCTCTAGGACCTCTCTGCCCATTGTCAGCAATATTTCTGATCCATCTTTTCTCTACTCATGGTTGGATGTTCTTGCACCTATTCTAAACCAGGTTGGTGTTATCCAGCTTTTGCTTCCCTCCTCCGATTTTCTGGAGTTGATGGTACAAGTTCCAAGGAAACCAAAACATTACTTTCATGTTTTGGAAGCAACTATACAAATGATCTGAGAATTAGGTGACTTTTTTTTTTTTTTTAAATAAGAATGTATTTTTAATTGCAGCTCTAATAAGTGGCAACTTTAGCACTACAGAACAATAGCAGTTGACCTAGGGTTAAGATGACGCCTTGGAGTGGCTACCTAGAAC
>VZTT01054103.1:0-30728 GCA_013400855.1 Buphagus erythrorhynchus
CCCTGCTCTGGCCTGAGACTCTGCCTTTTGTGCCTTCTGCACCCCTGGAGCAGTGTCACATCCTCTGTGACAGTTCCCAGCCTGACTTCACAACACTGTGGTCACAGATGTCACTTCTGCCCTAGCTCTGGAACAGGTCCCAGAGGCACACCTCTCACTGTGCCTTCTCAGCAGCCTTGCTGCACATCTTCCTCCAGCTACAGGCTCCTGGAGCTTGCACTGCCAGCAGGATCACAAGTACAGCTTTTGCTAGGAGGACACAAGACAGGCACAGCCCCAGCAGTGGCTACTGAGAGCAGTTTGTGGCAGTGTATACCAGGACAGCTGGCTTCTTCATCAGCCCTCTGGGGACACTTTTCCCTGTTCACATCACCTGGGCCCATTTGCTCTTGTCTTGCCAAGTCCTGTGATGAATGGGTGCTGTACTAAACAAGTCTGCAAAAGATACTTCTGGAGCCTCCTTTCTCCACTACATCTGACTCTCCCACACCCTGGATCCCATCATATCAGTCCAGCCTGCCCAAACGAGAGTCCTGTCCAAGGATCACAGTGCCTCTATTGGGAGGCATACAGTGAAACCATGAATGTTCTAGAAAAGCAGCAATTTTCCCAGACATACTCCATATAGGATCAGCACTGCTCTGGACTGTTCAGTAAGTGCCTAGCACCTCACAGATGACTCAAGTGGAGAACTGCACCACTTTGAGCAAATTCATAGAACAAAGAGCAAATGGAAAGAAAATGACAAGTTTTATTTTCTCATTTCAAGAGTATTGACATCCTCAGATAAAGCTGGATGAGCACCAGTGGCTTATCTATAGCCACAGATCCCAGACAGAGAATTCACTTTCTTGGACCGTGATGTGACTGCCATGAATCAGAACCACACAAGTGCCTCAGGGTCTTGCACCAAAGCATCACATGGGAGCAGTACAGGCAAGACCATGCTGAAGGCTGATGCAGTGCAGTGATAAGCCCACCCCTGGAGCACTCACCTCTTCACCTCTCCAAGACCTGTACTTATCTCTGCTCCATGCACCCAAGCCCTCCAGCACACACTGCAGCATAACAGAACCCATGATCAGGGGGGTCAGGAGCAGGCTGCAAAATGTACCTCGTGTCTGATCATCAGCAAGACTCAGGCAGTATGCAAGATAGAGATTGCAGAGTGACAGTACTGGATTAAATCACTGACAAACACTGAAGAAGACTCAAAGACAACAACGTATTTTTCTCTGCACAGAGGCTGCAGAAGCTTAGCCAAGCCAAAATCCATGATGTAAGGGTTGCTGCAGCATTCCTTGCTAATTCTTGGTAGGAGGCTAAAGCAGAACACCACTTTCACAATGACAAGATCCATGTAATGACTAGCTCTGACATTGCTTAGAAAAGCTACTTCCCCAGACAGTAAATGATCCAAGAAACAGAACACTGAACCACCAAACTGCTCCAAAATCCCCACAAGGGAACAGACATCAGAAAATCTGTGATTTTCTGTGAACACCACATTGCTAGCTCATGCCAGCATAAAACCATCGTTTTCTTATGATTTTACTTACCAGAGTCAGACCCAACTAGAACCATAGCTTTAACTGTCTCGAAACTTTTCACCAGAAAGGTCTGCCATGCCCACACTTTAAGTACACCCAAGAGCACATCTCACTGATTTCTGGGCTTCCACATTGTATGCAGACCCTATCACATCATCTTCCAGCTACCCTTTCTCAATTTGGCAAGACAATCAACCATTCAGTGAGTGTTCTGTTTATTCCTCCAGGAAGTGAGTTGCAGATGAGATCAGATCAGGGAATTTTATGCTGGTTAAACCTGCATTAACAGGTAGAAGTTCCAAAAGAGAATGTCTAGGTTTGCCAGAACAGGCACTGACCTACTGTGAGTCTTCTGCCCTTCAAAGCCATGGAGCCTCAAACACAATGTTCCTGCTTGGTGGCCTCTCAGACAAGTAGAAGGGCTTGTTCTTCTACCTCAGCCAGTTTTGGAAAGGTGTTTGTGGTGTCTCAATTCTCTGATACAACACAACAAAGCAGCCAGACCAAACCCAGGGTATTGAAGCAATTAATGGGTGAGTACATCTCCTTAGGTTGTCACCAGAGCATTGCCACAGCATTTTTACTCATCCTCTGCCAGAGGCCTATTTTGCCATGCAGAGTTTGGTGACCTGTGGTAGTTGCCCCAAAATTAATCTTTTATATTTTTGCATCGTTTTGGGGCAATGAGAGGATCTAGGTAGGGGGAAAAGTTAGTGAAAATATATTCCACTTTGGAATTCAAGTGCCAGTTTCATAGAGGTGAACGACAAATTACTGTTTAGCTGCTTAAACATTTAAGTGATTTCAATGACAGTGTGTTTAAACTCCTATGTGTGACTCAGTTAAGTTTTTTAAGACAGACCAAAGTTATTATTGTACCAAAGGTAGGAGAATAAGGGGAAAAACCACGTGGCAGGGGAGAACAAGAAGGAAAGGCAATGAGAGAAGAAGAGAGTGTAAAATTTATAGATGACCAGTCTTGTCAAAGTCAAGAAAGATAACTTGGAAGGTGACTCATGGATCTAAAAGAAAAACGTGATTGTTCAGTCAAGAACTTAAAAGTTTAGATTTTATCAGTCTGGCCCATCTGCATGTGAGCAGCAGGAAGGGCTTTCCAATGCTTGCTCCTCAAGCTTGGACACCAGCACTGAGCTGCACACTGAGGAGCTCTCAGGGTAACCCAGCCCTTGTCCACATGACTTAGAGAGTTCACTGCTTGAAGGCTGGTGATTGCACTGCAGAAAGGGACTAGTGGAGACAAGGCCATGTCCCAGCTCATCAGGGTGCTAAACAGAGGAAAGCCTCCCTGTCGGATAAAACCTTAAATTATGAGTCACTTTAAACCAATAACAAAGACTAAAGATAAAATGCAGGTAAAATACCATTTGGTCATCACAGCCAAGATAGACAGAAATTTGTAGCTTTTACAGAAATTTCTGAGGGAAGCAGAAAATTCTTGTCCTGATCCCCAGATAAAACCAACCAGTTCAGGATGATGCTTAGTTTGGGATGACTGCCCCCCACAATATTTAAAGCAAGCTATACCACATTTCCACAGCTATGTTTCTTGACATAAGCTCCACACCATACTTTTCACAGATTGGTGGAAAACACACAGGCTTTCTCAGAATGCACCGAGGCACGTTTCAGAGACAGAGAAGGTTAAAGAAGTGGGAAAAAAAGAAAAAAACATTTTCTCTTCTTCCCACCAACTGCAGCCTTACACTCTTCATGCCACTCCTGCATCTTTTCCCTTCCCACCTGGATCTGATTCTTGACTCTTCACAACCAAATGTGGGGAATCATCTCTCAGTCCCTTGCCCTCATGAGTCAGAAAGGACTGAGCATGTTCTGCCATGAGAGACCTTCAGAAAAATTTGATCTTCTATTTTAAGAAGCTACTGCTGATCTACTTCTCAGTAAGCCATATCTGGGAAATTGTTCCTCAGAAAAGCAATATGTTTGTTACAGATTCAAAGGTCACCACCCTCTGCTGATATTTGAGGATGACATACAAGGGCAAGAGACCACCTGAAAGACTGTATCATCAGAATACTTCTAGCATTACAAACAAAATGAATCTTGATCCCTAATGTAAACTTAGCCCTTTTTATTTGTCTATTATGGGACTTAATCCCCTGTCTTTACTCTCAGTTTTATCCTCCTAATTTTACAGAAAGATTGACATTGAAGTATTTAAGGCAGATATTGTGCAGTGACTTTCATGGGAAACTGGTTCAGAATTTTTGCTTTTCATGGTTTCTACCAAAACCAAAGCTGCCCTTTGCAGTGTTGCACAGTTGGTAAGAGATCATGTATCCCATGTAAAACTGCATGCAATAATACAGGATTTTGGATGTCATTTCATGCAGGTTTGCAGAGATTTGTGTACATTCCATGGGTATATTCTTGCTAAAGTAGAATTTGTTTTGGTGTGTGGTCTGCAGAGACAAACTGTTGAAATTTTGCCTCAATAAAAATCTAAAAGCTTCATGTCAGATAGCAACTATAATTGTAGATGGTCAACCACACAGTCCATATTGGTATCAAAGTGTAAAAACCCTAATAATTTTCTTAAAAGAAATCTGAAGGCATTTCCAGCTTTCAGCAGAGATTGTTTACAGTATTTGAATACAAGGAAGGTCAAACACACTACACTTGGCACTGCTGAGAACTGGAAAAGTTTTTGAGGAAAACCAAGAAAGGTCATGTAAAATAAAGCTGCTGAAAAATTCCCATTTCTTTACTACATTGGTAATAACTGAGGTTTCAGAAACAGTCACAAAAGAACACAGGGAATTTCCCAAGGTTTCAGGATTTGTTGCCTATTGTTCATATTTAAAAGCAAAACCACATTTTGTAACAGAAGAGAGGCAACTATGATATATATAATTAGCTAGCAGTTAATTTCCAGCCAAATATGAGATTATAAATGCATAGACACAGCACAATAAACCTGCAAAATCCAGCCAGTAGAGAAAGTAGCTTAAATTCACCAGAGACCATTGCTTCAGTCTTTCCAAGTTGTATCAAATCTGTTTGCTGAGATCACATCAGCACTCACATAACACAGCTGGGCCATCTTCCAACCCACTTGAGCTGTCCTTATCTGAAATACAACTTTCCTAACTAATTTAGGTTTACTAACAATTCTATTTATAGTTTTTACATGCTTTCCTTTTACACAGAGGCACAGAATGAGCAGGTCACCAGGAAGTGAACTGAGAGTGCCTGGAGGAGGAGAGGTAAACACGTGAACACAGTGGGCAGTGGGAGCTCAGGCACAGGCTCACAGTGAAGTTAACAGTGAGCTGGCTGACAGGGCACAAAGATGCCCCACAGCATTTGACAGATTTGTGCCACTGGCCTCCACCAGCCACATGCATCTGGGTTTTTCCAAGGACTGTACAGAATTGAGCAACGGGAGAACTCTGTTAATATATATCTGCTAGCTAGCACTCCCTGTTTTAGGGCAGAATCACCAATCCACATGGATCTTAATGGATGTCTCTGAACTGCTCGTTCTGATGATGATGACTGAAAACAGAGAAACCAGAGAATCATCTCCTAGGCTTTCATGATCCTTAATGCTCATATGTCTCTCTAACACATTACATTTCTTTAACAACTAACCAAATCTTCCTTTACTGCAGCTGAAAATCACTATTTCTATCCTACCTAGAGTAGGTATAGAGAAAAAAGAGCTATTGCTTCTACCTTTGAAGCAGCTCTTTATGCATCTGAAGACCAGTATGTTTACCTTTACTCTTCCTTTTTGACTAAGGAGCTTAAGTGCCATTTTTTTCCATCTTTCCTCATAGATCATGTATTCTAAAAGGCTCCTTATTGCTACTGTCTGGACTGTCTCTAATCTATCTGCATCCTACAAAAGCCATATTGCTACCACCAGAAATGGAGCCACAGGTAACATTTTCCTAATGTCAAGTGGAAAACCCTGATGTTCCCTGCAACCTAAGTTTTGTTTATATGACCCAGGATTTGTCATTTGCAGAATTGCAGCACTGTTGATGCTTTTTCATACTTTCACCCACTCAATCTTTTTTCTGCTGCTTAAACTCTGGTTCCCTACAAAAATCTGTGACAGACTGCTTGATTTGTTTTAAAAATACATCCTATTCTTATCAGAACATTTCTTCAATTTGTCAAGATCATTTTGAATTCTACGGTCCTTCAATTTACTGAAAATACCAGAGACACTCATGAAGCACTTGATTCTCCCACTTTATTCATCCTGTACTAGGTTTATCTACATCACATTTCCCTGATTTGCTTATCTGAACAGCATCAAAAGCCTTAGTTAAATCACAAACATCTAAAACCTACTCCTTCCTGCATTCTCACAAGGTCAGCTAATGGGAATCTAAGAAGGGAAATAGACTGATCTGTTTAGAAGTCCTCTCCTTTTTTATGATGATGTGAATTTAAAGTAAGCTGATGAGTCTTAGCCTTCAGTTCTTCTTTCCTACTTCTCACTGATGCAGATAAAATACAAAAAGACCGTCTGAGCAATAGACACAAGTGTACATTCAGCTCAGCTCAGCAGAATTTTGCAGATGAAGCTGCTGAAGTCAGCAGTATGCAAGGAGATAACAGGAAAAAATTATTATGGAATTAAAAGTACCACTATGAACAGTTCACTGCAGTAAGATGGGATCTTCTGGAAGGTCAGACACTTCAGTAGCTTCCTACTGTTATGCAAAGGAATATTTTCATACATTAGATCTCATGAAATCATTGAAGCTAGTCAGTTAAAATATCAGTTAACATATTGATAGAATCAGTAAAGCTGGAAAAGCCAGACTCTGACCCCCTGCTCAGGGCACAACCAGCTTTGAATTCAGATGGAGTTGCTCAGGGCTTTGTCCAGTCAAGTTCTGAGAATCTGGTGCTCATACTAACTTTCCAGAAGTTATCCACTGTGAAAGGCTTTCTTGGGGACTGATGCTGCAATTTCCCACGTTGTTGGCTTTAGCACACATACTGCCTGTGCTCCATCTTTGCTTCTCCCACACTAGATGTGGCCAAAGGCAATGATGCAAGCCACCACTCTGTACCATGTACTTTTTTATTCTGATTAAACAGGCATTCCTAAAGAAGTGCTGCCAGTATGTACTACATGAACTGAAAGGGTTAAGTGGCAACCAATTAGCATGAGGAATTTATTTTTCCTCCCATAACATCTTTGTGCTTACAGAATTGCCTATCAAAACCTTCCAAAATGTATCAGAACTACAGCTTCCACCCGTATTTATGGTATTACCTAATGTAGAAAGAAACCTTCTGGGGACTAATAGAGAACAAGGAAGTGAGATTTGGCATCAGCAAGCGACTTGAGAGGATTTACAGTTTTTCATAATGAGAAAGGAGAATTTGTCTGTGAAATTACTACTCTGTATGGAGCAATGCAAATTGCCCTGGGGGCAGGGTAAGATCTAGAACACCTCAGTGGTGGAATGGAAAGTATGAATGCCTCTGAATGCTGACACAGAACACGTAGGAGTGCAGAACTATTATATTTCCCTGAGTGAAAGTCCTCAGGCCTACTCCAGTTTCAACCACCTGACATTATCTAGTAGAAACAAGTCAACTGCAGGTTGGTCTGTCATGGCACTGCTGGAGGGAAGTGTGAGTAGATAATGATTCTCTTTACCAAAATGCCCCTTCATCTATGCAGCTTCAAGAAATGGGAATCCCTTATAAATAGAGAGGAATGTTCCCACATTCTCTTCTATAGTGTTAGGAAATGCAGGTTGGCATCAGGCTTAGAGCTCTTGGATTTGATTTATTTAAACTATTTATTCTCTGGAAAACTTATAGCTTTTATGTACATGTTTAATGGAAAAAGATAATTTATGAATTGACACATACTTATCTAACCTCAACACTATTTTCAGCCAACTTCTTTTATGCACTACAGATTCATAGCAGAAAAGAAACCTTTCAAATAAAATTAAACTAAAAAAGGAAGAAAATTACAAAATAAAAATTAAATTTTCAAAATTGCAGTTTTAATATTGACTCTTCTGAGGAACAATCCTATTCCTAATATATTTCTTACCCGTTTGATTCTGTTACCACTTTCCATGTTGAAAAAACAAATGACCCTGAAAATAAAACATGATCTATCACAAAGTAAATAATCTGGTGGAATTGTTTTCTGGGAGAAAAAGAAGAGCTACAGTCTGCTTCAGCTTGTCCAATTCCCACTTGCAGTCATGCTAATTTTACTTCTTATATCAAGAAACCAATTTCTTCTCACCACTGAACCTTCCTGCCATTACCAAAACCAAAATCTGTGAGATGCAATGATGCTTCCAGCTAAGCTTACCATGGCTCAGCTTCCTCTAATAAGTAGAATGAGCTGGCTGCTCTTGCCTCCATCCATCCATGGCTGCCTCTTGCTCTCACTGCTCCCAGGAGCCCAGTTAGCTGGATGCACACTGGAACCCTTGAAGGGAGTTCTAGCTCTTAGCCAGTGCCTCCTGGCTGACAGAACCCTTCCTTCCCCATCCACAGCACGACCCTTAACAGTGCTGCAATCATCTTACTCCTCTTTCAGCCTAATGGCTCACTCCCACCTTGGAGCATGAGGAGGAGTTTGGGAGGATTGCTTTCAATTTAGAAGTGATTGCCATTTATTAAAGCCCTATGGGAGACTGGTACTGCCCTGGTGCCATGTTTTCACTGCCATCAAGTAAGACTTCTATCCTGAAAAAGCAACACTGGCTTTTTCTGCCACACCAAAGTGCTATTTCAAGATGGTAGGTGGATGCTCCGCCCCCAAAATTATCCCATTATTAACTCAATTTCTTTTTGCCAGCCACTGGTTCAGAGCTGCAGACAATCATACACAAGAATTATTAAATCCAAGATCAAGGGAGAGCTGTGTTCTTGTGTGACTTGAGGCAAGCTGTAGGGCAATTCAATTTTCCCCGAGAGATATCCTATTATTATGTCAGGTGGTCTTGTTTGGTCCCCATTTACCTCATCTACTATTAAAATGATGTTATGTGACTGACATAATAGAAGAGAGTCTGGATCATTCCGACAAATTTCCTACAAAAGCATCATCTTTCCTTGCCACACAAATACGTGTTTTGCAATATAAATAATGGGCTTGGTGTAAACTACCTCTGCCTAGAGAGGTAATATGGAAATAAAGATTCAGTTTCAAGATCACCCAAAGTGCTTGCCTGCTCTGGTCAGCAGCAGTGTTTTGCTGGACCTGGCCAGCTCAGGTAGAATCCAGATGTGAGCAGAAATTCTTTGACCTTTTGAACATTCTCATTTGAAGGAAGACACCCATAGGGACCACCTAAGGAACAGAGGAATCCTTTTTTCTCTGGGAAACTGTTCTGAAGGACAGGGTAGAAGAGGAATTAAAGCAGACTAAGTATGCTTAGTTTCTTGGATTGTACACATTTTTAGCCACAGAAGTTGAGAGAAGAGGAATAGAGGAAGACCTAAAGGCTTAATGTGAGACCTGAGAAGTGATTTGAGCTCCTGAAAGCAGGTGTCAAAATCACTGATAGTGAAAACTCCAACTAAGGAAATGCTAGATTGCTAATACCTAACATGAGGAAACATCTCATTAATAACCTTATAAGAATAAACTTTTATCTGGACGACATAAAATAACTCTCATCTGTGTATTCCACTTACTCAGCTCTCACTAAGAAAGGAGACCTTGAGTGTTTTAACAAAGGCGTGAAAACTGCAAGGGACAACTTAATGACTCATTGCAAATGTTTAAATCCCAACGAGAAGGGCATGTCCCTAGAGGAAACATCTGGGCAGATCAAGGGTTTTTACCTTGTTTGTTTCTGGGAAACAAAATCTTTTAAAGCCTATCTTCTCCTCATAAGTAGACAAAACCCTTAATGGAAAGCTAATTTTCACAAGAAGTACCAGATTATTTATATATTTGGTGAAGAAAATAAATACATGTATTACACCAAGTGAGTGATGTGAAGAATCTGTCAGAGATAAACATTCTGTAAAGAAATTTTTCATTATCAGAATTAGTTAATCTTAAAATCAAAAGGTGTTGAGTTTTGTACAGTGAAAATTGAAACCAAATTAATCTCATTTTCTAAATCTCAGTCCTTCCCAAATTGCACTGTCTCAGCTCAGGCTTGGTAATGTTTGATAAGTGATGGAAGAAGCAGCTGGGAGCAGGCTGAACCTTTCAAGTCTACACATAAAGCAAATACATACAAATATCTCTGACATCATAGAATTTGCTTCCTAAATTAAATTGAATTTGGCCTTGACTTATAGCTGCCCCAAATGTATATGCTAGGCTGATCACTCTGCAAGTACTTTCTGGGATTAGATCCCACATGTTTTGCTGTTTCTCACAAAAGAACTTTAACATTTTCATTATCCTTGCTGACACAGTGCACCATGAGATGTCTGATGCTGTCAGTGGAATTGCTTGGCACAACAGGACAGCACACATTCATTCCACTTTTCTGCTCATATCAATGAGTATCACTATGGGAAAAAACCCTTATTCTTACCCTCAACTTGCTCAATAAAAGGTACCATGGATTTTCAGCACACTGTAATGAACGACTGACAATTTTTCAACTTGCCCCTGCAAGTTGATACCAATGCAGAGAGCAAGTATTTTCTTAAAATACTTCCCTAGGTCTCCTTTCTTACTTTTTGTCATTACCCTATAACAGACCTGGGAGGGAGCATAACCAGTTGAAACAACACTTCAAACTTGAAACCAGTCATCTCTAGGGTGTGCAGCAGAGAGGTGTACATTCAAGTGAGCAGGAGAAAGTTTGGAAATGAAGCAACTATTCTAACAAGTTGGAAAATATGTGTGATCCAGTGGTTTAATAGAAGAACAACATTTCTGGAAAAGTTGCTTTGAAATACACAGTTGGAGTTCATGCATGGACTTGGCTACAACTTCCTCAAGTACTTGCTGTGCTTTGGGGAAAGCATCATAAAAATAGGAACTTCTACGGTATTTAATAAGTTGAAATATTTAGTCACAGTATGGGTAATTGTTTCGTGAAGTACTTGATGAAAAATATTATGTTGATTTATAAATCATATACTTTATAATTTAAATAAAGATGTCCAATTTTTCAGTAAATATTGTCTTTATAGGAAAATGCAGTAAAGTTTAGCTTTTCCTGTGTTTACATAACAATGTTCACTGAGACAAATTGCTGTTACTGGCTGGCCCAAAACCATTAAAATAATATATCTTTTCTAACTTAGAAATCACATATTGAATAGATAAAAATCACATAGTCTTGAATACAGACATTGCTCTTACAATGACACTAGCACCAGGGAACCAACATAAAGAAAATGAACCCAGCAGGGACCACAGGAAAATGAATATAAGATTCTGCACAAGTTTCTTAATCAGACAACAGGCTAGACTGGCCCAACGCATTTCTAAGAAAAAGTGACACTCTGCATCAATATTTTGTCAAGAGGAAAGCAAAAGAAGAATGTTACTAAACCACACCTGAGACCATAAGCCTAAATCCGAAACTCTAGGTCTTGCATTTAGGCAAGTAGAGGCAGCAGACCTCTGACAAAGCATGCCTTTGTGATTATATCTGGAATATCACCAGGAGGTCAATGACCAGACATCAGCTGTATCATCTGCTACTGAGAGGCCCTTAAATGGGATACTTTTGATGTTGCTAAGTAGGAAAAAATGGAACATGATAAAGACTTAAGAATAAATGTTTGCTGTCAGTACTTACACTTCCAGTTTTCCTCAAGACTTACTTTTGCCTATTCTGATAGCCACTGATGCAGTCTGCAGAGTCCTTGTGTCCAGCAGGTAACTTAGTTAAGGAGTAGGGGACATGCTATATGAAGTAATACACATGAATAATATTTTAACTGATATTAAGCATATGAATACAATGTCTTCTGGAAGAAATTGCTTATAAAACAGAGATAGCAATAATAGTGACACATTCATCATTAGAAAAATTGCAAAACTAGCAATAGTTTACTATACATGGGGGTCTGCTAATAAACTGTTCTCTGCAGAGTTGATTATTTTTAAGTAAATTGCTACTCCAGAAATAAGAGGGATAAAAGCTTGCTGTCCTCACTACAACTTGCCTTTTCTTACAAAGAATATATTAACAAAACTTGTTCACTCTGTATTTCACAAAGATGCAATTTGAATAACCCTCTGAATAGCTCCCAAAATAGAAACCTTCTGTGGCCGTAGGGTGTTGGGAATATCTGTTATACTTCTTTCAGAGCCAAGAATAAAAACATTGAAAATGCAGGAACCAATCTGTATGACAAGGTGCCAAATGTAGTCATAGTAAATCAATAGTAGTGTCCTGCCTTTTAGCCCTTGCCTAATATTCCCAAAATCAAGCTCATCAGGGTTACTTTAACATGTTCATGAAAACAGAAAGCTCTACCATGACATTTAACTCATGGTTTTTTCCTCTCTGTTAGGAGAAGTAACTCATCCCCCAACTCACTCAGCTTCCACTGCAGGTTTCTCAGAAGTCAAAGGCCAGCATGAGGTCCCAAAGCCCTCCTGTCCATTACTGCTAAGTCCAAATGAGAAGGGAGACAGCTGAAAGGCAGCAGGCACCACACCCAGCAAGAAGACAAGTCAAAACTGGCACCCAGCTGCAAAAGTGCTTCTCCATATTTTTAGGGATAAGTGATGCTGGAGAACTTAATCTATGCCTGGCTTGAACTAAAGTGTTTTTTCCTTTGTGCAAACAGAGAAGAGCACATAATTGAGGCTAATTGCTGTAGTTTCCATTGCCCATGTTGGAATGAGTTTAAAACAGCCCAAACCAGTGTCTGTCCTCTCTCATGTTCCTCCTAGCCAGCTCCCAGAATGGAAATGCCAAAGGAAGGGTCAAGAGATGGACCAGAAAGATTAAGTGCTTGAATAATCCACAAAGCAGCCCAGAAGCTCTGGCCTGACAGCTCTCCCCAGTGCTTAAAAAAACCCAAATCCAACCAAAAACAAGACCCAACACTTGACATTCAAAACTAATTTCTCTGAAATAGTTGCTGTGTTGAGGTGAAGCTGAAAAACAAGTTCCCTTTAAAGTCAATGAAAATTTTGACTCCTGAGTCATGCTGGAAATGAACATTAACCAAATTAATTTTTTTGAACCGCCTTCTCAACACTATTTTAAGGGTTGTTTGTGTGGCCTATCTCCTGATGAACTAAATTTCAGAAGTCTCAAGAAATTAATGGAATTGTTTGCTCAGGTTAGCCATGGTTCTTCTACTAGGCAACCTAATTCCCAGCCTTCATTGCCAGAAGGACCTTGGAGGCTGAGTCCTTGTGTATGTTCTGAAGAAAGCCTTAAGTTCTGCTTGCAGGCAACTGAAACAAGATATATACATTCCTCCCTGTCCATGGATTCCTTGGAAGTAGAGCTTTCCACAAAAATCTGTCTAGCTCTAGAAATACTCTCTTCTGTGAAGGAAATGTTCACCTATTACTTGTGGCACATGTTTTGACACAGTAAATTAAATATTTTCCAACTCCTTCTGCAAAAAAAGTCAGACAGAGCCATAGTTAGATGGACACCTTTCTATCAAGGACGTGCTTGGGCATAAGCTGTACAGACCTCTACTGAAGGAACAGGTCAGGCAGCACATAGAAAAGTTCTCATCCTTTTCTTCCAAAAGGCATGTTTTCAATCTCTCATAAATTAAAAGAAGCTTGTTTCTCCTCAGTTCGTTATTAGCCTTCTAAACAGTCAGATAAACACTTAGATGTAGGTAGAGAGTCAGATAATTAACAAGAAAGAAAGAAAGGATGTACTTAAAATATCAAGAAGCCCAGCGGAGTGTGCTCATCATTTGGGTGAAGATGGCTCTGACAATATACTCTCAAAATACACCTTCTTCAACTTCTGGTGTGTTTTTTTCCAGCTCTACTACCTGAACAAACTTTTGTGACAACTCTGCTCAGGACAGAGGCCCATGTTATTCGAAGACACTATGTTAAATAAGGGATTAAAACTACCTCTGCAGAAGGAGATTTATAGTCTGGGTTTCTTTGAATTAGAGTTAGTTTCAATATGACCAGCAATGTACAAGGTCAGCTTTATCAGAAACTTGTCAGCAGTCCATATCTCAAGTCTGAAACAAAGCTGGAGTTAACTATCCCATTTCTTCCAAAGCTAAAACCCTCTGCTTGTTTCTTTTTGTCCTTAGACAAACAGAAGGCCATAATGTTTATACTTCTGAATCTCACAGAAAGAAGATGATTCATATTCGTGTCATCCTGTGCTTTTCTCTGCAAGGGAAGGGATCCAGGACTTGAATCCAACATTCAACCATTGTGATCCCTGACCACCTGAGATGCTTGTTCTCATTAGGTCCATTGAGACCATTGGGCCAACCTGACCTCCTGTATGTCACAATCCATATATTTCATTCAGGTTGGTGCTGACCAAGGATGTCAGTCGTCTAAGAGACCCATTAAAGAGGTGCAGAGAACAGGAGAGCCCAGGTGTGGTCACTGCTGCTGGCAGGGCTGGTGGCCCCAGGCAGCTGCAGGGGGGAGCCTGAGAGTGATGGAAGCAGCAAGGGGCTCCCGAGGCACAGCAGAGAGAGCATGAAAGGAGACTAAAGGAAAGCAGAAAAAAAAAATAAAAGATAACACTATCTTAATCCAAAACTGACTCTACTTTTATCTCATTTTCAGAACCCCCTTATTTCCTTTTATTTCATCCCAAACTCTGCTTTGCTGCTCCCAGCCTTCCTTTTCTTTTTCCTATTCTGCTGAACCTCTCTTTGCTACCACTAAAAAAATAAATTTGAAAACCTCCAACTTTCTCAGCACAGGAACATGCAAATTGATCTACCCCACTAAGAAGATTTTGGCTGTCTTTGTCAGCCAGGAGTTTCCCAGCATATAAAGATCTGATTAATGTGAAATTTCAAAGTAACATTCAAAGTTACATATTCAAAACTGATCTAAAAATACTAACCGAAGTTATTATTATGTTTCCACGGCAGAAAAATTCCCTGATTTCCCATAATTATAGCTAAGCCTCACAAAGAGAGGGTATAATCAGAATAATAAAACTGTTGAAGCATTCTCTTGGTAGGACTAAAAATTGCAGTTTCAAGCAAGATGCTTGCTCTTTCTGTAAACTGAAAGCATGAAATCTTTTAAGAACAATATGGCATAAAAATAAATTTGACATAGTAATATTAAGTCAGTTTTATATAGGAAATTAGCATCTTCTAGAAGGCAGAAAGAAGAGACATTGCTGCTGAGCCTATTCCATGTTAATGTCAGCAAAGGCTGATGCAAACTCTCCAACAGAAAGAAATCCATCAACAGAAGGAGGCTCCTCTCTCCCCTGTGCAGAAATGAAATTTTGCTTTATTTTATTAAATGGAAAAAACTTATTTTGCAAATATGCTTGTAACCCTACTCATGCCCTGTCATATATAATGAATCCCCTGGACTTATTTTTCAAAGGAAGAATTTATAAATGGCAAGAATGGATTTGAAATTAGATATAGATTCTCCTGCATTATATCTAGTCAGGCTGGTTCTCACCTTAATTTGAATTACTTCAAATTATTCCTGAAAATCCTCAAAATGAGAGAAATATCCCTTGGAGCCCCACTTCAGCATCAGAAATGCTATTCTTCTGATGTGGAAGTAAAACTACCCTACTAGATGTTCCTCCAAGAGCCTTGGCTATGGAGATTACAATGATAAATCTCATCTCCAGTGAGTTGCACAACTAGGGAAACTTCCTTACTCAGTAGGAGTTACATCAGCTTCCACACACTGCCAGCCTCTTCCTTGCCTCCCACACAGGCAGACACTCACTGGATTATCCTGACACTTTCATAGATCCTTCTACATGTGAAAATATGTTCCCATTTCCATACCCCACAAGTATGCAGAGGCTTTTTGTGTCAGTGAAATCGTGAAGCCCAAGAAATGTCAGGGCTGACAAGAAACAAGCATCATAGTAAGAAGAAGCTGAAGCTTAAAATGTTCTTTAAAAAAAAAAAAAAAAACCAAAACAACAAAACTGAAAAAACAAACAAACAAACAAAACCCCTGCACTTTGAAATCCAGAGAATAAGTGAGTTATGGACATCAAGAAAATTCTGTCCAGCTGCACAAGCTGAGGCAGCTCAATACTCCAGAGTTAATTAAGGCTGCAGAGTTGATGCTCATGAAGCAGATTGGTTTGATCTGCATTTACACATCACTCACAGTTCTCTTGTAGGTTGTCTGTGCCCTCCAGAAAGGACTTCAAAAGCTCAAAACAGAGTCACATTAGGTGCACTCAGCTGAAGAGGAATGATCAGCTATCATCCCAGCCAAACCCACTAGGGCAACAGATCCTCCCAAACCCTACCCTTATGCCTGGTGCAGCCATCTCCAGGTACCTGAAATACAGCAGGCAACACGGGCTCTCATTTCTATCCCTGCAGTCACTACAGCTCCAAACAGCTAATATTGTTTTTGGGGTTTGCTTGCTGGAAGGCTAATTCTAAGTCAAAGCCCCACCCGAAGCCTTCCTCAGCAGACCCTGAACTCAGCACAATCTTTACTGGCCACAGAAGCTCTCTTGCTGCATTACCATAAATATATCATGATGAAAGAGCGAGGCTCTTTCTAGACTTCATTCTGCAGGTGACTGATGTACCACATGATGCTAAATTTCCCTTGAGTTTTTGGACTGGAATTAACATTTGAGAAAGCAGTGAAAGACACTTGCACTCAGAGATCACAGTATTCCTTTTTTTCTTCATGGGCATTACGGTAACAATCAACTACAAACTTTGCTGTCCCAGCCCTACTTTCTCAAGTGCTGTCCCTGAGCACGGTTTTATATAAACATAGATATTTCAACATCCCCAAGAAGCAAGGTATTTGTTCCCAGGTGCTTAGGATCCCATTCTACCTGAAAAAATCCAGCAGAAAAACATCCTCTCTGGATCATTTCTTCAACCAGCTCTAACCAAAACACTATTTTACTCATCTTCATAACCAGAGATGAAGCACTTTAATCACTACCAGACCTAGAGAGAATATTTTCTGAAGCAGCCAGTCAGCTCTGTTTCTGTAGCTCCTGTGAGCAAACCTTCCTCTCCATGTCCAGCCTCAAGCACTAATCCCAAACCAGAGGCCACCCCTGGCTCTAACCCAGGTATTCCAGCTGGCCACTGCATTTAGAGTAATTAGCCTTTTTCCCACTGTGGTACAAGCTCAGAGCTTTCTGCCATGTGCAGCTGCACTTGCAGGAGCTGGGCAGAGTCTTCGAGGGTCACACAAGGAGCAGCAGCAGGTCCAGCTTTTGGGAGTGCATTTTGAGGGATAAGAAATAGGACAGGAAAAGGTTACCTCATAGCCTTGTACTATGGTGTCAACGATAACTGTACTGAAATGATGTCAGAATGGTGTCATGTTCAGGGAAAAAAGGAGAAAAATGCTATTCAGAAGTTGTATGACAGTAATTTCACTTCCTCATTAAGGTTCACTCTGCTGATTACATTTTCCCCATTATATTTCCTGAGCCAAGCTTTTGTGCTGTACTTGAAAGAAAATGATTGAATGAAGGAACATACATGCTAGGAGACTTCCTGTCAAAGTCATTAATGAACAAAACCCAAAACACTCATAATTTCTGAGCATATTTTTTCAACATAATTTTTGCTATTTTTTGTTCCTTTACCTGTCAGCATGACAATTTTTTAATCTCTCCTTATGGTTTTCTGGAGTTAAACATGTAAAACATGCCCTTCAATTTTCTGCTCTGACCAAGTCTAGCAGCTAGTAAGTAAAACCTCAGTAAGTGAAGTATTAAGTTCAAATAAATTTGACTATTAAAAAGTACAATATTAATATATGATGTTATATGATGTTAATAAAATATAATAATTATATATTATATAACTACCACAATTCATTTTATATAAATACATAAATATTACAAATTATACAGTAATATTCTAAATAAAATTAATTTTTAAAATAAAATTAGCATTAAATCCATACTATGCCTCATCTAGAAATGTTGCAAAGATGCCTTTGCTTCTTAAGTTTTGTAATACTAACACTGAGTTACCTATAGTTCCAGTCCTAAAAATAAAGCCCTCAAATAATGTTTTTGCAACAACTGAAATCAATAACCAATTTCACCAAAAGCAAGAGTATTGTCAAGCAAAGAAGACAATCAGCAAGAATCCTTTTTGGAGGTCAAAAAGAGCTGTTAAGAGTCCCAAAGCTATTAAAAACTAAGTGAAATAATGGGTTCTAGGTTTTTAAATTATTTTTATATTAAACTGTTACTTTGAAGCAAAGTTTATTTTTATGTTTGCAGAACAAGCCCTCTATTTATTATCAGCCTTACATTACATATTTTCATTTTGAACATGCTATAGGAATTAAAAATCCCAAACATTATTTCAAGTATTATATTCCATTAGGCAATCCAATATTGCTGAATAAAACCAGGCTATAGGTGTGTTATTCTCCAGCAACTTTGCCTGGTTTAGCAAGACATTATACACTTCCTACAAATGCTGTTATTTGTTTTTGTAATGGGTAAATTGCTGTGTAGTCTGCTTGGCTTCCTTCCTTTCTTCCTTGCTAAAATTAGTTGTTCATGCAACAATCCATCACCTCCATCCTTCCTGAACCCTATAGTGAAAGCAGGTTTGGATTTTAATTCTCCTCTAAACCCATATTTGATGCTTATCGTTTTTGAGTGTCAGCTGTTTTCCAAGATCATAAATATACAATCTCCTCCACTTCCCCATTTATACCTTAGATCCAGTAAGTCAAAAGTTTTACAAAATCAACTCCCATGTCTCATCTGACATTTTACAGATCAACCCCTGAGCACCAGGTATTTTGTCCTAACAAAACTTTCCTTCATATGCCAAGGATCTTCTTGGTGATGTTAAGATTACTCCTAAAACCCAGCAAAATCTAAAAAGAACTCACAATTCCCTTGAGTCCTCAGACTGAGGTTATGCCTAAATCTTATAAATTCTTTTTGTACACCATCACCAAGAGATGTTATTCTCTTATGTATGTAAGACTTGCTCTTTAGGTAGTCATCTCATCACTATCATGTCTTTCTCCTAAAAAGGATGTTCTTGACCTTTTCATACAAAGTCTACATGCTACTTCAAAATTAGCTTCTTTCCTGTGTTAGAACATCTTAGTCCTCTTTGCATCTTTCCTTTGCTGTAGCACATCAAGTAGAGACTATTGATATTCCCCTTCAAGATTTTTCATAACAAAGTGCACTTATGTTCACAATTTCTCATACAAAATCAAGGTCAGATCACAGCTTCCACTGCCAGCCATGCTTGTTGCCTAGTCATTACATTTTACATTTTAAACTTCTGCCCTTGTGTTTATATCCACTTTGCCCCTGAAATGTGGAGGATTTTCCCACTAATCCTTGTGATGTGAAAATTACTACTCTTCTTCAAGTACCTGCTTAAAAACTCTTTCTCCTGCTGTGATACATACTGACTATTGAAAACAATTTGGATACAATGATCCCATCCCTCTCTGTGATCACTACTGTCCTGTTGTCTCTGCACATGGGTCCTCCAGACACTTGTGTTGTTTTACTCTTAAACTGCAGCCTTTGTGAAGCAGAAACCTGTTACTCTGTGCTATGCACAGAACAGAACCTTTTTCTGTAACTACATTTTTCTGGCATTGCAATATTACTGGCAGTAATAACAATAACAAATAAAATGTAAATCAGAAGATTTGTGAGCTGCAAAAGAGCTAAAGATATTGCTCTATTCATTGAGCTTGAACTAAGTAATAGTTAATCTCTGCATTGAGACAACTGGGTGATTTTTTCTATCTAGTTTTCTCAGAATTCCATTGTCAAGAAGTTGGACATGATGCAAAAGGAAGACTCAGGATGTGACCCTATTTCTCTAGGAGCTATTCTGGGAGAGTTTGGTAAAAGCCATTTCACAATTTTTCAAGTAAGTGATTATTGATAACAAAACTGAAGGAACAATAAATCTGTATGGAACAGAAGTAATTTTGGTACTGGAATGGGTGATAGTCACCAAAACAAGGAGCATTCAGGAGAATTAATTCAGCTGCCAAGTGCACTATCCTCTCTTTCATACACATCTGAAATCTGATATAAGAGTGAGGAGCATTTTCTCTTAAATAGAAACAGCCTTTAGGGAACAGTACTTGTTTGGTTTACATTTTTTAGCTGTGACTTTACTTGTGAGACACTGTGGTTTCTATCACTGCATTATTATTAATCTGTTCTGGAAATGTTTATACCTTTAGCCTGCAAGGGTTATATCTGCATTATTTTTATTTTTTCCAAAATACTAAGAAGACTCTAAGATAAAGATGATAATTAAGATGCTATATAACACAGCAGGAGAAAATTTTCTGGAACAATAATTTCAAGATAGGAAATGAGTGTGAATGACAGACACACTTGTAAAAATTCTAGTACTAAGGAGTGTTATGGCACATCATCAATACTAACATGGTATTTAAGGAAAACAACATGATTTGGAAAAGGCATAGCTGAAATAAAACTAGAACTGTAGACTATCATTAATTACAGTTTTATAGTAGCTAAACATTACAGCAACTAGCAAGTGGATTTTGGAAATGAATGTTTAATCTGGAGGGAAAAAAAAGGATTAGCAAACTGAACTATTTGTATTCTTGAAAGAAAAATGTGCATTTCTTGTTTTAAATATGTGTGTTTCCAAAAGTCAGAATCATCTGATATACATCAGGTCAAAATAGGAAAAACAATAGAAAGGGTAAAAAGCAGCTTTAGTTACATTTTTTCATACTATGCATAACAAAGACTGAAAAACAAGGGAAGTCTCTGGAATTGGTAAAACCCCTTTGAGACTGGGAACTGGTACAATTACACCAGTCACATTGGCTTTGGTGCACAACACTTGGCCTGTAGCATTCTCTTACAAGATAAAAGATTTTAAACCCCAGGATACAGACCAGGGCTGCAGCAATGAGATCAATAAGCAATGTTTCCTGAAGGAATTCTTAAAGTATTCCAACCCTCAAGCTTCACTTCCATTTCCCAAGGTGCTCTTCTCAGACTCAATTACACAGTGGTAATTAATTGGTGGGTGAGAGGCTGGACACGGGCTGGCAAGGTGTTCTCACAGCCCAGAGGTGCAGCACGTCCTGGGCTGCACCCAAAGCAGCAGGACCAGCAGGCTGAGGGAGGGGATTCTGCCTCTGCCCTGCTCTCATCAGCCCACACTCAGAGCACTGGGTCCAGCCCTGGGCTCCCAACACAAGGACATGGACCTTTGGGACAAATCCAGAGCAGGGTCACCGAGGTGCTCAGAGGGTTGGAGCACCTCTGCTATGAAGGAAGGCTGGGGACGTTCAGGCTGCTCACCCTGGAGAAGAGGTGGTTTTGAGGGGACCTTAGGACACCTTCCAGTACCTAAAAGGGCTTCCAGAGAGCTGGAGAGGGACTTTTCACAGGGGCATGTAGTGATGGGACAAGGACTAAAAGAGAATAGTTTTAGGCTAGATATAAGGACAAAGTTTTTTACAGTGAGGGTGATGAAACAATGGCACAGGTTGCCCGGAGTCCAGTGGCCTAAGAGCAGAAAGGCATTGAGATATACCAAGTACTGGTCACTATTCCAAGATCTACCCCTGTCTCTCAACTGGAGGCTTTATTTTCAGACAAGTGCATAGCAATCTTAAACAATGAAGGGTAAAAAGAAAATTCAACAGCCTACATATCAGGTTTAAAGTATATGTAAATCAGGATTAAAGCTCAGGCCCTTTGCAGGTATGTTCAAGACCATGTGCTGAAGAACTGCACTGATCTTGAGGTCTCAGGTTCCCTGAAGCACCAGGAGCTCTCCAAGAACTGTCTACATTAATTGTGTACATAGGAGCTAAGGTCTGTTTGGCTCCTTGCCTGAGGTTGGAGCATTAAATCCCACACACTGGAAGTGGTCACAGATCTCACACCCAACACTGTCCTCAAAGCAAAAGCAATCATGAGCTCCCCTCCCAGAACCTATTAACACTAGACTAACCTATTAAACCATAAACCCAGAACCTATTAACACTAAAAGATAACACTAAAATAAAGAGAAAATTAAGCTTGATTACAAGACATATCTTCCACAATGCAGGACAAGGAAGCAAGTAATACTTTTGTGTCCAAGGCAGCTCATTTCCTACACTGTGCTTCCCAAGGCACTCTGATGCCAAGGGGCAAACAGAAACCACGTAGAGATGTGCTTATACAGAGAGGAGCACCAGGTTGTGAAATTCTGCTCCTGAAATACCTATTTCTCACTGTTTTGTACTGCATACTCTGTCTTCAAGTGCTGGCCAGAAGAACTTTTCACACAAATGAACTACTGGGAATTTTTTTCTCAGAGAAGAGCTCCTACAGCTCATGCACTGAAAACCCTAGCAGGAAATATAACATAAAAGCAGCACAGTCAGAAAATACTCTAGTCAGGGTAAAACCAAGAAATAAAAAACTATTTAAATGTAGTTTTATGAGCTATACCTGCCAAAATTCCCACATCAGGTTTCATGGGTTTATGCTCATATTTTCCAATAGAAGGTATTTTCTCCTTTCACAGTAAAGAGGCTGCACTGTCATCAGAGGAAACCAACCAGACAGAGTACTCTCTCTATAGTCAAGCTCACTCTGAAGTCAAACTGAAAAAAAATTACTCTGATAGTTTGGCTCAGTAATCTCTCCCATTTAGCTTATAATAAAAACAGGTAATGCAAAGTTCCATTGTTCCTTGTGGTTGCTGAGCTGATAAAGTTTAGAGTCTCTATTGGCATATTTACTAACGTCTGTAACAAAGGCTTTACCTATGATCTGGTTTGCATGAGGTGTTCAGGTATCAGTGTTAAACATGTCTAAAGATATACTTTGGGGGTTTTCCTACTTTAATGTTAACCTTTATCACTGCGAGTTGCTTCTTGTGTTTCTGTGCATCATTCTGCATGAGAAATGAACTCAAATATCTGATTGGATCAGAATTCAACCACTGTTATGTGCTTTGCACTTAATGGGACTTCATCATCAATAAACAGAGAAATATACACTCTGGGTCTAATTCTGATCAGTACAAAATTTTCAACTGTGGAGTGAGGTTTAGACTCAGAAGGTTAAAGGAAGCCAGATCCCCAGTCACTGGGAGGGGATCTGTCCCTCCCTCCTTACCAGCCACTTGGAAATGGCAGAGAGAATGACCCCTGGGACTGCTGAACAGTGCTCACGTCATGGCTCTGATGAGCTCCGGTCTCCAGCACAGGAAAGGAGCAAATGGGCTGCCTTATCTTACTGAGGACAATGCCTCATGTCATTGTCCTTCCTTGTATTGTCACTGGACTCACCCACACGTCATCCAGACACAGCAGCCATCTCCTCTGGCAGGAACATCAGGGATTAGTTGCCTGCCTGGCATCTGTGTACCAAATGAGGGGAAATAAAAGTTTCAGCTCACCTGTGGCTGGGCAGATGTTTTTGGCTTCACACCACTACAACTCACGTGTGCTGCTGCCTCTCGAGTTGATATGTCTCTGACAACACCACATACTTCAATTGCCTGACTTTCTCCTGGGCTTACAAAGGATTTTCTCATATGGGAAAATTTACAAACTGTAGTGTAAACATTTCAGCTGTACAGGCTTCTGGCTACATTTCCATCTGTCAAAACTCTAGAAGTCTCTAATGCATCTGGCAAACAAACAACCACACTTACAAATCCAATATGAAGGTGAAAAACTTCCAAGGCTACAAGACCTACTTCTATGCTTTGACCAAAACAAATCTCCTTAAAAATACAACACTTAGGTTCTCGAATTGAAAAACAATTAAAATGTTCTATAAAATCACAGTAATTGCCTCTAAATAAAAAGCAAGGACTGATGTTTTCCTTTGTGTTGTATGTGGTGAAGATGATGCTGGGTATTCCAATAGAGGAGATGCAGACAGTCTGCTTAACTCAAGAGATTTCCCTCCAAGTTTCCTGCAGAACAGTTTCCTGTAAGAGTATGTTTGTCTGTGAGAAGCTATCATCCTCTCAGCAGTGTGTCTGATGGAGACAAACCCTTGCTACAGGAAAACAGAGCCCTGCTGAGAAGACAGTGAGACAGCCATTGCATCATTCAGCACTGATTCATCTTAGCCTTGACTGGTATCTGATAAACAACAAACAGCCTATGTACTATTAACACTCTAATCACTTTCACTCATCATATTTGTTCAGATCAAACATAGAGAAACAAAAGGTGATAAAACTAAACATTAAAAACCCACCTGCTTTAGACTTGCAACTGGAAACAAAGCACTCAAACAAACACTACACATCCTTTTTCAGAATTTTGGGGGCTCACAGAAGTACATTTAATCTTGGTTTTGTTCATTGCTGGAAAGCAATGCTCCAGTGTAGTCCAGAACTCACTCTCTTCATCATATGATTTCCAGTGTTTTCTCTGAAGTCTCTTCTCATACTCTCTGATCTGTTTAGCTCTTCCCTCTGCTTTTGACTTTATCCTCAGTGGAAAAACATGAAACACTTGTTACAAAATTAGCCTGCTCAATCCACCTACAAATCAAGTTCTTGACATTTTAAATATTCCTAGGAATCAGTATTTTAACCATGGTCTATTTTCAACATATCTGTCTTTTGGTATCCATTCCTTTCATCTCCCATTCCTTTTCCTCTATGTACAAGGCACACCCTGATAACCAGTTTCTATCCTCTAGCTCTAAGTGTTGTTATCTGTTCTCATAATTTTACAACAACTTAGATAACAGAGGTTTTTTGGCAATCTGAAATCTAATGTACATAAAACTGAAAAGGGAGTAACACACAATGGAAGAGGGAAATTACTTAAAAGGCAAGCTCCCAATAAAATCACCTAGGAATGTGCCATGCTAGTGTGCCAATGAAATGTAGTGCAGACCATGGGCACTATTGGTCACTATGGACACAATAGTCACCGTGACTATTTAACAAAGAGTTATAAACACTCCTGTAAAATAAGAGCTCCAATCCAACTGCTTACTTTTATCCAGACATGCTTAACTTTAAATCTGAATCAAATCCGTATTTTTTCCCCTGTGCTTTCCAGAGCTAGCTTCCCCAACTAATCCCATGCAAACATTCCAGATCACCAGTCATATGTCCTTAGATGTTACAGAAATGTTTTGCTTCCACACTACAAACTGGCAGCTTCAAAGCTAACTAGAAGTACAATGTTAATTGTTGGATGTCTGCTTTTGACAACAAAAAGCATAAACCTTCAGTAAGTAGCTCACCAAATGGCTGATTTAGGCTCATAGACAGTAAAGGAGCTATCATGAAAGGAATAGTGAAGTTCAGATGTTTGTTGCAAAGTGTTTCCAAGCAAGCAAAAAGAATATTACTATATTTGCATCTTCAACACAACTTTTAATTCCTTTTATCCTCCTGTCTCCTCACTTGAAGCTAAGCCTTTTGTCTACCCAAAACCAAGGGAAGAGACTTGGAAACTGGCTTCTCCTTGAGTCTTCAGGTTCAGCCCACAGATAAATCACAGCAGTTGTTTCTATGACATTTCCTGTCCCAAAGAGCCAGCCAAAAATCCTATCCACAATCTTATCATGTCAAGTATTGCAACATCCTTTTAATAGGAGCCATCAAGCAGTCTTGTCTTGCTCCAGTACACCTAGAAAGCAGCTGAAAAGATAACTCTCTCATCGTTTCTCCATCACATCCTTTCCTTGTTGGCTCCCACACAAATCCCTTTCAAGGCCTTCCTGATTTCTGCCTATCTCCATCTACACAGAAGGATTAGCTCCCAGCACCATTCAGTCTGTTCATCACCACTGTTCTTCTCAGGAAGGCACCTCTTGCAAAAACTCATGCTTGCAAGGAATACCCATTAAATAGGAGCAGAAAGCATTTTGTTGTCCTTTTCTGAGGACACAAAACCCTTTTCCCATGGTACATGGTTAAGAATCTGCTTCCCTACCCTCTTCCAACAGCTTGGACCTTCCTGTTTACAGCCAGTGCATAGACTGTATAGGAGGGGGTGTGAGAAGGGGAAGGAATGATGTTTGTAGGCACCACAGTTTACACAGTACCAGCCACAACAGAGATCTTCATCCATCAGCACAGCTCCTGGACACTCTGACAATAAACAAACAGTAACAGCATGTCCAGTAGACAGGCTGCTTGATCCAGGCTGTGAATGCTGAATCCCTCCCCAGCACAGCACAGATTTCACAGCTGCTCTTCGTCCAGCTTGGTGCCCCTGAAGAGGATGCTCCTGGAGCTCCCAACACTCAGCTCCACTCCCACCCATCTTACAGGAGCAGCCAAAGCTGTGACAAAGCTCCCTGGGCAGCTGGGGACTTTTAGCAGAACCCTGCACTGATGCAGCCCAGCTGCTAAGAGGGTCCCTTCCCAGCTCAGTGGGTGCCTACATCCCCAGTGCTAATGGTAAAGAAGGGAAATCATGACAACAGCCCCAGAAAGTGATTCACAGCTTCCCAGGAAGCACTTTCCTGTTGAGATGACTGTGCTTACACACTCTGCTGACAGACAGAAGCAAGCTCAAGGGGTCAGAGACCTCCCAGAGGATGCTGAGGGAAGGGAACTGGCAGAGCCCACTTCAAGCACATCCCCAGAGAGAAGGAAGCACGATGCCACCGCATCACACTGCAATGGGGACGGGGACAAGGGGGGAGCTCCTGCTGGGAGCACCCCCTGCCAGCTCTGTAACTCCATCAAGAACTAAGTCAAGATTAAAAAACAGTTCATCTCCCTGCTAGCAGAAAGTAACAGAGAAGCCTCTGCGCTTGGGAAAGGGCCCTGCTGGGGTTCATTGCTCCTCTTCCAATTGTGAACACTGAGCACAGGTAAGGGTGAAAAATACTGGGGGCAGCAGAGAACTGGAGAAAATTCAAAAGCCATCTATCTCCCTCAGGGAGCAGCAGTGCCTGCACAAGCATCCTGGCTGCCTCAGGCCCCGATGGAAACAGAGAAAACTATGTAATTCTGGAGACTGGCAGGAAATTGTAGAGATCACCTAGTTCAGCCCTCTGCTCACAGCAGGGCTAGTTTCAAATAGCACTTACAGACCTCAGGGAACTCTTGCCTCTGTGCCAGACTCAGAGAGCTGATGGGTTTCATTTGAGCTGAAGTCAAATGTTTGTAGTAACTGAAAGAGAAGGTGTCATTAACCAGGCTGAACACACCACATGAATGTTCACAGTGCCATAATCAAAGGGACCTCCAGCATACACACACATTTGTTTCTCCACCCTTTTGCTTTCTCTGCACCTTTGTCAAGATGCAGCTCACTCTGCAGGAAAGCCAAGCAGCCTCTT
Source organism: Buphagus erythrorhynchus (assembly GCA_013400855.1). Lineage (NCBI taxonomy): Eukaryota > Metazoa > Chordata > Aves > Passeriformes > Sturnidae > Buphagus > Buphagus erythrorhynchus. The sequence continues at coordinate 26,960 of VZTT01054103.1, forward strand.
TATTTGTGTGCAAGAATAAAAAGACAAAGTGCCAAGAGTCATTTGTACAATGAAGACATTGTGTCACAGACTTCTTCATTATCTCTGCTGCTTGTGAAGGAATGAGATCAAAACCTTCAGTACGGGACGCCTTTTAGACATTCAAGTTCAAATATCTTTGCTCTATTAGACTTTCTGCCACCAGAAGTGATTACATCAGTCAGAATTTGAATACACTCTGACCTAGATTTTCAGAAGCCCATAAAGAAGACAGTTATCCCAATCCACTTTCACACATACATACTGAGATGCTGTTCTAATTGTTAAAAAATAAAGTATTAAAAGTCAATATGTAAAGACAGTGGGTTGAGAGATGGACTTTGGGTGAGGATGGAAAGAATCTGAGTAGGGAGTGGGAGCAGTAGAATTTTTCCTTTTTCCACAGAAAAGTCTATTTATATTTCATATCACTGTTTGAATATCAGCAGGAATGTTGTAAGCCAGTCGACCCAACAAAGTCAGTAAATTTCCTGGTCCTGCTGCTAGGTTTGTTAGCCCGTGTCTACCAGTGTTTGGGAAATGAGTCATCTCATACTTACTATCAGTAAGTATGTTGTTTTTCCTTGTCATTATTTCTAAGTTCATGTCAAAAACAGAGTACAGTGGAAACCTTACAGGATTCTGTTCTTTTTTAAACCTTCTATTGCTTATTTTGAGAAGATACTGGCACACCTGGGCCTCACGTCAAGTCCAATCAGAGATCTACTGTTGTCCTACAATGATTTATGGAACAATACATTAGTGTGGAGCCATAAAAAGCCATATTTCTTATAATATGAAGATAGAAAATTATCAACATTTCTCCAGAAAGCAATAATTCAGAGTTTTATGGGGGTAAGGAACTTAAGAGCTTTTAGCAGAGAGGACAAATAAGATGATGGTGCTGATCTATTTTATTTAACAACTTTAGTATCCTACTTCAAGTTTTTAATATACAAGAGGAATGTTTCTAACTAAGATGAGTTGGTAGGGAATGCATCTCTAACCCCTAAGTGAGAAAATGCTTCTATAGGCACTCAAAAATTACTCACTGTTGCAATATACTTCCATTTTCCTCCTTGTGGGCATCCATGTCATAAAGACAAGTTTGTCTTAGGCAATTTAGCAGTAAGTGATTCTAATCAATTGCTACAAGCCTCCTGTCCAGCCTCTCTGGGGATCCAGCAGCTCACTTTAAACCATCTTCCTCCCTCATAAATCACATCTGACAGCCCAGCTATTCCAGCCTCCCTTCCTCTGCACTGTGCTCAGTTCTACTCCCTGTTCACGATTTCCTTCAGCTCCACATTCCCCATGGTTCAGCTGGTTTCCCAACCAAAAAAATCCACCAGGATTTTTTCTTTCTCCTCTTTAAGGAAAACAGTAATATCTAAAGCTACTCAATCTGTCTTAACAGAAGCTTGCTTTTCTTCTTATTTTTTTTTTCCTTTTCTTTTATTTTTGGGCTAGGGTATTTTTGTTTGTAAAGAAAATAAAAGACAATTATGCCAGAACACACTGTCTTCCTTCAGTCTCATATTCAAAACATCTTTTAAACTTGCAGAGCACCATAAGGAATCCCAGCTCTGTTTCTGACTGTGCTTTTTGCAGAAAGCAGTGTCCCAGGCTGCTGAACTCTCTGTGACTTTAAAGTCCTTTGAAATACAGGCCACCCTGCACTTCAGACCATTTCCAGCAGGCTGAAGCCCTGCATCTCTTTAATGCCCTGCCCAGCATGTTACTGAGGGATTCTTTGCTCAGTCTCATTCTTGTTTGTGGGATACACAATTAGGGATTACACTGGCCTTCAGCAAAGAACAGAATTCAACAAAAGAGCTTTGTAGACCGAACTCATAAAAGCTTTAGTGACCTCTTCAGTAAAGAACTAATAATTAGCCCAATTCTGAATTACATGTGATATTTTCTATAGGATCTAGCACCTATGGTTATGAATCCTGTCAAGTTAGAAGACATGCAATCAAAACAGGATTTAAGCCATTTAAGCAAGCAGGAATTAAATTGCTTTGTATGCGGCAAAATAATTCTGGGGTATGAAATAATCCACAGCAATTAGGGTGAAAAAACCTCAGAGTCTGTAAAATAAACACACAGGGATGATTCAGCTGCAAGCTGCAGAACTACCAACTGCTTTCAGGAGTTGAGATGCAGGGTTTTGCTCACACTGCTGGAAAACAGAAGCTGCATTTACAGGCTTTGCTTCCAGATAATCCACAAAGCCAAAATATGCCTCAAGTAGAATGAGTGCCCAGTAGCAGAAATGTCATTATTGTCAGCATCTGCTTTGTGTAAATTCAGTGTACAGATTTTGCACAGCACCTTCCAAGTCCACTGCATTCTTCATTCTCTCCTGACATAAATCATTCATTCAAATAAATTAAAGGATTAAAATACCCAATAAACCATAATAGACACTGTCAGTAGTGCAACTAGGAAGAGCTTATGAGGTGTAGATGAAGTATGCATAATAATATGCAAGAAATAGAGATTTTGTGTGCATTCCTAGTTGTTACACAATACCAAAAGGTAAGTCAGAGTAAAGAAATGCAAAGAAAGAAAAGAAAACACTTTTTTTTTAGTTGAAATACAAGAACATATCCTCCAGAGATTATGTCATGCATTAAATGACCACATAGAAGCTAGGCAATTTTCTTCAGAATAAAACTAATTTTTTGTTGAAAAACTATCAAAAACTATTTGGAAATTTCTATTATTCCTGATTGAGTGAAAGATCAAATTTTTAAGGCAACAATTACATATGATTCATTTCCACTTTTCAAAATGAAATGCTTTTAATTTTGTTTTCAAATTAAACTTAGAATTTTGGATTAATATAAAAATCTTAAATACTAAGAGTCTATGGAACTCATCACTGGGAGCAATATGGAGATGGTAAGGAAGACTTCACAGGATGGAATAAGATTAATAACCTCTATAGAGGTGGGGAAAAAGAAAAATCAAAACAAAACCCGAAAAAACATTTCAAAAAGTACTTTTGAAACAAAGTGCCAGAGCTTTGCCTCTCAATGAAATCACAATAAGTCTCCATTTTCACTTTCTGTTTTCACTTCAGAATGAGCTTTAGATAAATGTAATTTAATTTAAATTCTTATACTAGACAAATGTAGTTTATCTAATCCCTTGCAGATTATTTGCATGTCACTAAGCTGATACATCCCAATATTGAGCAGTTTTAATTGCTTAGTCCTCAGCTCACCTGACCAGGAAAGGAGCAAGGAGACTGGTTCTCTGTTTCTGCAACCCTTAGAGAAAGGGGTCACACTGGATGCTTGGCACATTTTGTGATGAATTTGCAGCCTCATTGTCTAGTCAGAAGGCAGGTCCATCACCAGGTGAAACACTTGTGAGTTCCTTTCTTCTCAATCTTTTGTCTGCACCAATTAGTTTTCCTACAAAAGTCACACATTCTTCATTACAATTCTGGACCACCACATTGCTAGCATTGGTCAACCCTCCTCAAAGCTGAATCTTTCTTTTCCACCTTGGCCAGCCTGCATCCTATAAAGTAAAACAGATGAAGGCAACACCAGATGAACATGTTCTGCACAGATCTATGGCTAAGATTAAGCATCTGTGTTGCTCATTGCTTCCTGGAGAACCAGTAATTAACATTTTCAATCAAATGAAGTCTGGTCACCTAACAGGCACAATAAAGTTTGGAACTGGCTACAGTTGTGTCTATATCCAAGATAACATTTCAATTCATTACATA